>VZRH01005651.1:1407711-1470135 GCA_013397555.1 Urocynchramus pylzowi | reverse complement strand
GCTTTTTTTTTTTTTGCCTTTTTTTTTTTTTGCCTTTTTTTTTTGCCTTTTTTTTTGCTTTCCCCCCGCCTTTAATTTTTTAGGAGGGAAAACATATGATCTTACAGGGTGCAGAGCACCCTGGATCTGTTGCTGCACAGTGCACATAAGTTGTCTTCATGAGTTCACTGCCTCGTTTTCAGTCACATCTACCCAGATTTTTCACGCCTTAGCAACCACTGGTGTCATAGATGCAGGAATTCATCTTGCCTAGTGCCATACTTGCTCTGTGGTGCTAAAAGGAATAATAAATAATACAGATTTGTTGTCACAAATGTGAGTAGATATGGTTGAGTTCACACAGTTTGAGGAAGATTGTCTCCTTGTTTTATCTTGTTGGTTTTCAGTGTAGAAGTGAGCTATTAAAGAATGAAGCATGAATATTGGCATGGGTTCCCGCAGATCAGAGCAGGAAGATAGATGGAAAAAAAATGGGTTAAAAGAAAAATTTTATAAGGAAGAAAGGGAGCAGGTGTGGTCTGTATTAAAAGAAATTGTTCTAAGAATAAGTGTAGAGTTATCATCATAAGATGGGAAGACATCTACTTGAATCTTCAGTCTAGTATTTGTTATTGGAAATGGCTGCATCATACCATCGATTTCATAAAGGACAGGTCCTTTTCTTACTTTCCCCTCTAGTTTGAAGTTGAAGAATCAGTTAAGAGTTCTGCTACGCTCAACTTGTGGGCTTTTTTTTAGTGTGTAATTTATGTAGTTGGATCTAGATACTTGATTTTGTTACCTCTTCCATGAATTGAAGCTGCAGCCAAAAACTGTAGTTATTGATTTTTTTTTTTTCCCCCAAGCTTTATTTTCAGATAGGGGGAAAAAACCCCAAACCCTAAATGCTGCACAAAAGTATTATGTCAAAAGACCATATGCTTACATCTGTTTGTTAATAGCAGTGTGTTATTGTTTCAGGTTTTGGCAGATAAACATGGCAATGCCTTGTGGTTGAATGAAAGAGAATGCTCCATTCAGAGGAGAAACCAGAAGGTTGTGGAGGAAGCACCAAGGTGTGTATGCTGGATTCTTGATGCAGCTTCGTAGTAACTGAAAGCACTTTTGGAAACTTGCTGATTCTATTTATTGTACAAACGCAAGAAAATTTTATTCTATTAAAAAGCACAAAGAAAATAAATGTTTGTTACAGTCATTTGACTGTAGTGTAATTTAGATGTTGTTCTTGAGAGTGTTTTGATTTTGCTTTACAGTGCCTTTCTGTAAGAAAACTGGTGTTGTGTAGTTAATTTTTTTCATGATCTTGTATAAAATGGATTTGGATCTTACCAATCCACTGTATGTGGTATGGTTTTGTGTATATATATGAGATTTTTTTTTAATATCTAAAAGTGAATATCAAAGTCAATAAAATATGAAATAAATATGAATTTTACCACTGATACAGGCTGTTAGAGTAATTGTGTAGAGGCCACATAATACTGTGTATTTCCATTTGAATTGGAATATGAAGTACAAAATACTCTGCAGCACTTTTAGTGCCCTTCATGGTAGTGAACTAGAGATCTAGTAGGTGTCTAGTAACTCAAAAATGCAAAATTATTTTAATCTTTCTGGTTTAATGTGAAGCTGAAATCTATGCTATGCAAGATATGGCCTTTCTGTGTTTTCTGTTGCATAGCAGTCATCAGGGAATGCGTGTGTAAAAAGGGCAGCAAGAAATTCTGATTTCAGAAAGGCAGACACTGGTATATCACTGCCTGTGGGAATTACCAGTGAAATATGTTCACCAGCTGGGATGGGTTTGCCATATTTTTTTATAGCACTGAACTATGTGATACAACAATTTGGGATGTAAGTAAAAGCACATCAACCAAATGACATTTCTTTAGAGGTTCCTTATTAGTTAATGTTGAATCACAATTGCAGGACTGCCACTGTTTAGCCTATATTTTCAATAAAAGAACAAATCTGATGATACAAATCCACTTATAAATGCTTCCTGCTAATGCTTGTGGATTTCTTGGAATCTTACCCTGCTTATGCTTAGAGATCTTACTGTGTTATTGTGGAAAGTGAATGCTTCAGGTCCTGATATAATGCACATGTGCATGTATGTGTGCCTAAGCACTTAAATGAGTAGTGTCTTCTTCCTCATGAGTCTGTGTAAGGCAATGCCTGTTATTCCTGCCTGCTCCTTCTCCATGCCTGTGGTCAATTAAAGTGGTGTGATACATCTTTCTCTCACCATCCAGCTGTGATCAGAGTGTTTTCTTTAATCAGAAATACCAACCTTTTAACTTTCTTGGGCTTCTTTGTTGGAGTTGCCAGTAAGTTTTCTCATCCCCTCCTATGACCCTACTAGAGTGTGGGCAAGTCAGTAACTTCCAAAATTTAGCATGAAAACTTTTCTTCCTTTTTGTTGTTGAATGTTTTAGACTCTTCCAGACTTCTGCTGGCAGCTTTGGAAGTGTTACCTGCCTTACAGCCACTTGCACTTAGCTGCAGAGTCCATTAATTTTCAAAGGGTTACAAGACCTGCAGATGAGCAGGGCGCTAACTTCTGTGAAACACTGGAGAGACCCGAAAGCCTCAAGTTAGCTCTTCCTGTAAATGCTGTTTCAGTTTGATAGCTTAAGGACTCCTGGGCACACCTCTTCTGGTATGGCTGGATGTAGGAAATAGGCTGTCCTCTTTTCTTCTGTTTTAAAATGGTAGCTCCTGTTAAGAACTCAGATAGGTCAAACCTTTTTATTTTCTTTCATGAGGCCTGGAAGATAGGGACGTTATGGGCTAAAATGTGTTTTTTTTTTTTCCTTTTGTCTTTTGGACAATTTAGGGCTCTTGACAGTGGCCTTGTCTCATGTCTTTTTTTGATTTACTCTATTATGATGGCATTTTCCCAAGTGTCTAAGTTAAGAGACTGAGGGCCTTTTGGCTTGGAGAGTAACCTATGATTTTCCTAAAGCTAAGTCTGCAGCTGCTGAACTTACCCATCATTTGTGTTTGTATCTCTAGTTTTCCTAGGGAAGTTCAGCCTTTTTGTTAAAGAAACCCAACCAAACAAAAACCCCTCTTTTTTTTGAGGAGAGAAGCCCATTTAGTTCACACACCGAGGTTACAATATTCAAGGGACCCCTGGTGTTCATGGTGGTCAATCCCCCAGGCTCAAATAGACCAAAAACTTTGCTTATACCCTTTTCACATGGTGAGTTTTCCATGTGAGTTGTTGTTCCCTCTGTTTTGGGAACCACAGACAATAAGATAGATCCAATCATCTCTAGTTTTTTAGTTTGTGCTCAGCAAAGTTAGTGATGCACAAAGCTTGCAGTGATGTACCAAAATTTTATCTGCTTCTACTTTTACATATTTTTGGACATGCTATTGTCTTCTCATTTCACAGAGGCTGACATTTAAAGAGTTGAATGACATGAGTGGCATTTAATAGTCTTAGTGTAGGTCTTTAGTTGAGGTTTTTGTTCCTCAACTGCCCAAGCTCTTTGTTCATTTTCACAGGCAGTTGCCATGAGACACTGTACTTCTGCAAGGAAAAATACAAAGGTGTGGTTGTATTTTCCTGTCTGTTGGAGTAGTTAATAAGAGATTATTTCCCATGTGGAGAAACAAGGCCTATGAGTTTATCAGAAAATCCATGGATCCTTTGAAATTTATCAAAATTAAATGCACAAGAGTATTAACTGGCATCCTATTCAATAATTGGATTAATAACTCAGAGGAGTGCTCTAAAACTTTATTTTGGTGAGCACATGTGTCCTATCTAACAATTTCTGAACCTGTTAGAAGCTTCTTAAAGCACTGCAAATTTGCCTCACCACTTGTGTGAAGGAATGGTCATCTGTTCAGAGGCACTGACAATTTGAATGAGTGTGTATAGGCAGGAACTTAGCAGAAAGGTGCATTATTGAATTAGACTCTATTTACAGGCTCTCCTTAGAGTTGTTATGCATATTGGTGTGTCAAATGCTACATTTCTTCTCACTGTCTAGAAATCCTTGAAGGTTTTTGGGTTAAGAGAAAAGTGAGCCTGTGCTGTTTGTGCATGTGATTCATAATGAGCACCATTTAGATGTGTGGGCAGAACTGTGTACTCAAATCCTTTAGCCTATTTATGCTCATGGTCTGGTAGTACATAGTGAATATCCCAAAGGATAATGTTGTGTGTAGATAAGTAATTTTTTTAAACAAGCAGTATGCTTGGAGCAGGGAAGCTGACCTTGATGTTTAGAAAATTGAGGTTCACTACCCCAGTGTGGTGGAATCTTCAGACAAAGGGTAAGTGTTATTGGTCTTTTTTTTTTTTTTTTTTTTTTTGTCCAAGCTGAGCAGTAAATTTTCACTGATGGTGTAACTGTTTGTATTTTTCAAAATCTCAACTTTGTGATTGAAGGTGATAGGGGTATTTTGGGAAACCTTATCTGATGAACTAGAAGTGGAGAGGTGACATCTTGCCCATGTGGGTAATTTCCCTGGCTGTAGAAACAAAGTGACAAACCAGTTTTATTCCCTTTAATAAACTTTACAATAACTTAATGAAGGTCTTATGAATAAAGTGTCAGGTCTGATGTGTTTTTTCTTTTTGCTGCTTTTATTTTGTGAATACTTTAAAATTTTTTTATGATAGCTTTTGTGCTGCCATACGAGTTATTTGGTCTGAAGAAAAACTGGTGTATGTGTGAGAAAAAGATTTGAAGTCAGGTCTAAAATGCTGTGTTTTCAAGTAATGCCTAATCAGACTGGAGAAGAGTTTTCTTGGTTATAAAAGGTGCATTGTTAAAAAAGAGAGAAACAATGTATTTGAAAGGCAAAGCAGTAGAGGGGAATATGAGAACTTTGGTTAATTAACCTAGCCAATGGTAGGGATGATCCAGTCATTTCAGTGTAAAGCTTAACTTTTTTGTGTGGCAGAGATCAAGTTTAGCAATGTGACACCTGTGTTCCATTCTCTGTCTGTGAACAGTAAGATCTCAGACCTACATTTAAAAAGTGCAGGGAAGATACCACTGTAATGAACAGGCATAACTCTTTCATCTATACGAGAAGTAGTAATGGCTATTCTAGAAATAGGGTATGAAGCTGACATTGACAACGTTTTGTTCTTCATAAGCCCCTCATTGACCTTTCATAATCAAAGTCCTGCAGAGATTATTGAATTATAGAATGTTGATTTCATGTAATGAGTTACCGTCTTACCGAATCAAAATAAGAAATATTATGAAACTATTTTCCATTTACCAGTACCTGTTCTTATAAGTATGACACAGTTTTTGTGTCTTCTGATCTTCCCTTTCATCTGATGTAGATTCTCATACAGCTTTCTTGAATGAGACTTGACTTCCTTTTCCTGTTGGTCCCATTGTTTGCCAAGAAAGAAATTTTTTCCTAAATTCTGAAAATGCCTGCCTTATGGTCCATCAGAATCTGCCTGTGTGGGCACTGGAGGGACAGAGATGTGAAGTAGCACTTTCACAGTAAAGAAAATGATTCATTGTCTCCTACTTTGCCTAGGTATTTGCTCACTTCTTGTGTAATGTCAAATATGCTTTGTGGTGGCAGAAGTGTCTAGCTCTTCTGCAAGTTCAGGTCTCAGTGAAAAACACCACAATAAGTGCTGAAAGATAAGTCCTGACCCAGCACTGGCTTGTGTCTGAGTGCAGTCTGGGGCTCCAGATGGAGCTTCACTGGCTTTGGGGCCACCTTAAATAGGTGAGGGCCTCTGATTGCTCCCTTGCAGAATTAGGGTCCACTGTTGAAGCCATCTCAAGAAATATGTAACATTTGGTGATTTTGTTTTAAAGAGTAACTTAGAGGCAAGGTAGAAGTGACTGTCTTGCAAAAGTACTTTTAAAATGATAGCTGAGTTATGTGCCTAATGTAAGTCAAAACAGAAATATAAATAATAAGTGTATTTACAAGCTTATGTAATATGAATAGTGACATGTTCTTTCATTGAAAAATCCATGTATCAGGTTGAGGGGCAGCTGGTTTCAAGGCTTTGGTATACAAAGAATATATATATATTCTTTTTGGAATACCACAGAAATACATATCTATCTATCTAATCTGCATAGGTTAATCTAAATCTGAATTTATGGTATGGATGAGAGTAACATGCAAAATGTGTTACTTCCAGAGTCTTTTGATTCACTGGCCCATTGGAAGTCGTGGAGTCTTCTCCTAGAATGAGGGACCTTGACATTTGGGCAGTGTTCACAGTGGCTCCCAAGGTGGTAGCTGAGCTGCTCTTTGGGTACCTTTGAGTGTGTCCAAGATTTGTGGGATAGAATGTATTGCAATTAACCTGGATAATAAGTATGTCTTTTAAGATTGCATTGGTTTGTGTGTCCTTTTTTCATTTAATTTGCATTATTTTAGATCTCACTGTTCTAAGAATGTTGTCTTCTGTTATTTTATGTTTTAGAGAACATGGTTATTAATCCTGAATTTCCTGTACATTAGCAGTAATTATAAAGCATGCAGTGTATCTACCAAGGGGCAATATAAGTGTAAAGACATACATTTGACAGTCTTGACAT
This sequence comes from Urocynchramus pylzowi, assembly GCA_013397555.1. Taxonomy (NCBI): domain Eukaryota; kingdom Metazoa; phylum Chordata; class Aves; order Passeriformes; family Fringillidae; genus Urocynchramus; species Urocynchramus pylzowi. Next base: position 1,463,581 of record VZRH01005651.1, on the reverse strand, counting down.
GTTTCCATAACTTTAATAGTGATGCTTTTTATGGTCTTCTTTTGACCATAGTTTAAACAGAAAAGTAAATGATAGGATAATAATTATTTTTTAACTAAAAAAGTCATTGTTTCTATATTGTAGCACTTTTCTAGACCCCGAAACTCGAAGAGCAATGGGAGAACAAGCAGTAGCTCTTGCCAAAGCAGTAAAGTATTCCTCTGCTGGAACAGTAGAATTCCTTGTAGACTCCAGTAAGAATTTCTACTTCTTGGAAATGAATACTAGACTTCAGGTAAGAAAAACAACTCTTCAGATTCAGAAGAGTGTTATTTAAATAAACAGACCATAACCTTCTCCCATATTTAAGGGTCTGCTCCTGCAAAGATTTAAACATAAGTTCTTGATGCGTGTGAGCACTTCCCACTGAACTTAAAAGATCTGCTCACATAAGCCTGCCTATGCAAGACTTTGCAGCAGTGAGCCCTTGCACAGCACTCAAGTAAATGTTCAGAGCTTTTTCTCTTTGTTACACTTGACCTAAAGACCTTGCAAAAGGTCACTGCTAAGTGCCACTGTGAGTTCACGGTAAGTGGCTAGCCACTGTGCTCTGAGGTTTTCCTGAAGCCTGCTGGTCCCTGAAGTTTTTCTTATTTTTTATACTTTGCTGATCACTTGCTGAGTTTCTCTAGGAGAGTGATTGAAGTATTATGTGTATATCAGCAATAAAACACTAGCAATCTGCATATGATTGAAATTGTGACTCGAATGCAACTGTAAAAAGCATCCTGACAAGATGAAGGATTTTTGTGACAATTCATGTAGTCAGTTCTAATGTACACTGCAAGTGAAGAGATTAACCCCTCTACCACTTTGACTACTTGATGGATTTCTGGTGATAAGCTAAGAAAAGAAGTATATAACTTGAAGTCTGGATATCATTCTTGAAGACCAGAAGAGTGTTCAACTTGTAAGCGAGTCCATTCTATTGCCTTTATCCTCCTTTTCTCACTTTGTTAAATAACACCAGAAAGACTGAAATGTGGAATCAAGCAGTTTGATAAACTTCCCATTCTGTCTTAGCTGCATTTCATTAGGGTTATGTCCTGAATGCTGCTTGTACATGTGGGCAATGATAGAACATAAAGAGATCCTCATAATCTGACATCTTTGCATGACCTTATGCAATAACTGGGTAAATTTATGATTTAGGTAAGTTTGTGCTTTGGGTGAAGAAGTTAAAGAGAAATTGGCGTGGGAGTGTTACAATCTTCCATGCCAGGGTAAGACTGCTGGTAAATTTCTTCTTGTCTTGCAGGACAGCAGTGGTTTTGGAATTAGCCATGACAGTCACTTCACGTGCCTTTGCTAGGCACTATCAGATCCACCTTAGATTCAATTAGAGGGAGTGGTGGTTAATGGCAATGTATTGTTCATTAAAATATTATGAAGAATTCTCTCACTTTGGTCATATTCTTTACATTTTCCCTCATCTTGTAGTTTTTGAGGCAATGTTTCATCAGTGACTCCGTGCTCTTGTTTACGTAGAGGAAAATTAATTTATGGTTTTCTTCATAATCCACCAGAACCTGAAAACCATTTCCTTGCTGTAGTATTATTGACCATGAGTTCCTAAATGGGGTTAGTGATGGAATATCCTTGGACTCCTTTTTGTGAGTTGTTTTTAAGACATTATCTTTGCTGTTTTGCGGTGTCTTCCCCCTGCAGTACCCACTGGTACATGTTTGTAGTCCCAAATTTCTAAGGTCTCCACATTAGGCAGGAAGAAAGCTTTCACAACTCCATGTTTAAGGACTTTGGACTCCTTTTGAAATATAGCCTAAGCAGTTTGACAATCACCATAATAGCAAACTCATTCTTTCTAAATCTTAAAGCAATTTACTAAGCTTAAATTAGACTACTTGTTTAGATATTCTCTACTGCCTCTATCCTGACTTTGTATTGTCTCTAATTAGCATTTTAGCTTGAGTCTGGAGTAGTAATTTTCTCTGATTTTTCCCCAGTCTTACCCAATTGATCTCTCACTTCTCCCAAGTCTCAAGATTTACTTTCTGTTCAGCTAACAGTTATGCAACTAATATATTGTACTTGCTCCCTACTGTTGAGAGCCAAGCCTAGACGCTCTACTGAAGCTTGCCCAGCTTTAACTTCAGGACCAGGATAGTCTCCAGATGTTCCTGTATTGCTTCAGTCTTTTTTTTCCTTTTGCATCTCCTAACTGTGATCAGTGACTAACAGACTCACTTGCCTTGTTCTTGCTGAACACTCCACAGCTGGAAGAGGTTTCCAAAATGATGGGTGTCTGATCCATAAATGATCCTCTTAAGATATTTGTCAGCGTGCATTAGACACAGCTACCTGTCACCATCAGAACATTTCTACTAAATTATCCAGTTTTCTGTCTGTTTAATGTTTCAGCAATCTCTGATCAGATCACTATAGCATTTTTATTTTAGGTATGGACTTCAGAATATACTTGCTAACTAAACTGTGTCCAGTATTTTGCACTGCCTGTTGATTTCTCCCCTCCCTCCCTCTGGTGTATCTTTTGGATGCCTTTCAGTCTTTCTGGCAAATTATTTTGCAGTAATCAGAGTTGTATTGTTACTTCACTGTTTTTTGGGGGGACTCTTTGGGAATATACCTTTTCTGTTGTATAGTTACGCAAAAGAAGTGCAAATAGCACCTTGAAGGAAGTTGGTATTTTATTTAGTTTTTGTTTTAAGTGTTGCTGCAATACTATATAAGAATGGGAAGCAAAAGAAAATGGGTGAATCAGCTCCATTGTGTCTTTTGTATGCTACACAAATTTGTTACAGATGTTTTCCTGCCTCTAAGTGATTCAGCTAGAATGGCTTATTATTTGCTGTTGGCAATGTTCTTTTTGTTGTATCAGCTTTTCTTCCATATTTGAGGCTAGCTGGTGAGTATGAGACATAAGAGGATTGGATGATTGCATAGTAAAACTAGTTCTTACTTTGCACAAGAGGATATAGAGATGTCTGCCCTAACGGCTAGCAGAGAACTTTTGTACAGTGTCATTTAGGGCACTTTTGCAGTGGTTTTCAGGCAGTTAGCACTGTTAAAGTTGAGGCAGACCAGATGTTGAATATCTGATTCTTTATAGCTGCTCATAGTATGGTGTGTTTTCTGTTGCCTAGTTGTCATCACCCTAATCAAGGGCAGTCCTGATCCAAAACAACTTATCAAGAGCTTTGCAATCAATACAAAGTTTCTGACCCCTTAAACTGATAGTCTTTCTGGCTTCCAAGTTATATTAAAATCTCCTAAGGTACTTCAGAAGTGCTGGCTTTCACCAGAAGAGTTTCTTCTTTTCTTCACTGGAAGAATAGATGATGTTTCTCTTGGACTTTATATGAACGAAGTCTGTGGTCTGTACTTAAAAAATATCTATTAATACACGTGTGTGTGGTGTAGCTGAGCTTCATGCATGTGAAACAGTGACAGCAAAGGGAAAATTTCCTAGATTTTAGACGTTTGTAGTACTTTGAAATGAGAAGCATCCCTTGTTGGCTAGAGAAACACTGAGAAATGTATAATGAGCGATGTGAATCAAGCACTTACCATCAATGCAATTGGTGTGTTTGTGTCTCAGACCTCTTCCCAACCTTCTGCCTCCCTCATGAGTTGTGAGATTTGAATAACATGTGAGTACTCCTTTCCTCCTCAAAATGTGACTGAATTTGCTTAATGCAATTGAAAAGATAATATATGTAGACTGGAGTTGAGAAAAATGGTAATTTCAGTAGCAGTGGGTTTTCTCTTCATATGTCAGTTTGAGTATTTTTGTCACAACTTTTTAGGAAATTAAAATTAATTTTGTAGAATATTCTGATGTTTGTGAGAGATTTGCTAAGAGCAAATGGCATACCTATGTTTTTACTTTACTGTTGTCACAAGAGTATTTTATGTAAATGTTTTTCAGTTCTTTTAAAGTAACTTGATTCTAAGGCATAAAATTAAGGTAGGTAACCTTCCACAGACCTATAAAACATTACCCAGTGCTAAGACTTTTCTGTGTTTTCATCAGATTTTACTGACCTTTGGAAAATTATGTATTCCAGAGATTTATCTTTTTGCAAAACTGGCTGTGACTAGTGTAAACATGGGAAGAATTTTTACATGCAACATGTCTTTCCTTCTCGTGTTTGTCCACCCATGAAAATATAAAAAGCGTGGTAGGAAAATGTCTAAAAATAGGTAGAAATTCTGTTGCAGATGGTTTGGAGTTCCACTGCTTATAAACTCCTGGTTCTTACAGCCTCTTAATTGTTTCTCTATTCTGTTGCTCATCATGAGTGGGCACCTGCTACATGTTGGCTTAATGAAGGATATGAGTGCTGGAAAATATTGCAGCTGCACTAGGTATAGAAGTAACAACAAAATACAAATAGCAAGGTGATGACCTGAGTCCAGATTGTCACCTAAAGCCACAGAGGGGTTGTGGAGAGCATGAGCAGAGCCATGGGATGGCAGGAGGTGATCTTTCTGTCTTGGTTGTGCGTAGCTGCCTGGAGGATGACTTGTGATAGGTGGGCAGGAGTATGGGAGCAGAGAAAGGGGCTGTCAGGAGTTTGAGGAGTAGATTTCTGTGAAGTCAGAATGGTGGGATTTCAAAGTAAAGTCTCAAGCTACTGTTTCTGCTGTTTGCTGAGACTTCATATTTCTTAATACTGGAATCTTGTTTTACTGTGACAACACTTTGCTTCAGTCATTTTAAATAGTCTAACAAACAGTGTCAGATGGTAAAGACTTTCAATTGCTGCGAACCTGGGCTGAATTTGAACTACTGACCTAAAGGTGAAAGGTCTCTTATCCCATTACCAATCCACTAAGCCCAGCAGAATCCATTCTGCACACAGTTTATACCAGCTGTTCATGGCCATTTTTAGAACTGAAAGAAAAGGTGATTTTGCTGCCAAACAACACTTCTTCACACAAGAGGGTCAGCCGACAACAGTTAACCAAATTTTTGCCACATTCTTGCCTCCTAATGCAACTTCCATTATGTATCTACTGGTTGTCTGCTTTTCAGGCTTCCCAAAAGAACTACAGAAAAGCATTGCTAATTGTTGTTGACAGAAGAGAACAACATTGTTTGTGTAAGTCATTGAATCTGAAAGATGCCATTAACAGTGCTGCCAAGGGATGGAGTGATATCTTAGAGACGACATTCCCATGTAACTCTCATAAAATGCTATTAAAAAAAGTAGAGAAAGAGGAGACTACTTAATAAGTAGAAAAACAAAAGGTCATTCTTCAAAGGGTACATTAGTTTCTTTGCTTTGGTGAATCTGGTGTAAAGTAAACCAAAGAATAGCTGCGGTGTGACCAGAGCCATCTTGAATGAAGTGTTCTGAAAAAGCTTTAATACCACAGCTAAATACAGTAAAAGCAGGAATTACATCTTTAGGAAAGAAAGTATTGGTTTTGTGGATACTAGTTTCTTTATTTTCTTACATGGAGTATGTAGTGGAAAGGAAATGGTGTAGAATTACTCAATTTAGAAAAATTTTTTTTGACGTGCAGGATGTTAATTAAGAAAGTTATGTTGAAATTGTGGGCTAATTGACTTGTTGACTTAAAGTGTGTGCCATTTGTCTAAAATACAGAAAAGATTCAAAATTCATAGGCCACATAAGATGTGTCTGTCCCATACAATGTAGAAACAAATCCTTGCAAAAGAAAATTGAGAACTGTGTCAATGATTATTGGAATATAACTTCTTATGAGGGAGTAAATTAAGTACTTTTTCAAAGTTATATGCTACCATTAAAAAATTAGTTTGTACCGAATGTCTGGATTAGTTTTTATTTCTACATCCTACTTGGGAAACAATAAAAGAAGTCTACCTGAACATCTTAGCTGATGGAAATTTTTGTAGTACTGATTGCATCCAGTTCTTCAGTTGTATACTAATAAGTCAGAAAACAAACAGCAAGTGTTGTTATATAGGATGCCTATAGTTAGCCAGTTATGTATTCCTGCTTTCCATTAATTCTGTACATTAATCCAACCATTGTCTGTTTTTCAGTAGCCTTTATGAAAAGCTGTTTTTTTGCTGTGTACTCCCAAACTCCATGTACATATGAACTATTTTGTAGAAAGATGTGACCCCAGTGTGCTCCTTCTCATAGTAGGCAGGAAGCTTGCATGCCTGAAGAGCAGGACACATGTGCACCACTGTTGCTGTTCAGTTCTCTGAAATAGAAACCAGGCTTACTGAAATACAGGGGGTTGAGAAGCATCTGTAAGTTGGTGAATTTGGGTCAATTGATACTGGATTTGGCTGCAGCAGCAAAGCCTGTGGGACTCCAGGTGAATCACATTTCCTGGAAACTGAGGTGTATGTTGAAAGTTAGTTTTGAGATTATTTATATGAATGTAAAGGAGTATATGACACCAACTAGGGACTTAGAGTAGTAGGGGTGACATAGGCTGTAGTTTTAAGTCTACTGAAATTTAGATTTTCTTGGCTGATGTGGTGTGCTTGAATGTTCCAACTGGTGTGTGAGTAACTTGATGCCTTATACACACAGGGACAAGAGCAGTCTGTGAGTGTCCAGAAGTGTTTGCTGTTAGATCTGAGTACCTTGATAGTCTTGAGAAAAATGTGTCCTTGAATTATTCCCTTGAATATAAGGGGAGTAGTCATCACTAATTTAATTCATAGCTCTAACTGTCCATAAAAATTGCATGACTGTTTTTGTAGCTGTGGATGAACCCCAGTATGGTAAAGCTTTAAAACCACTGGCAGTCACAGAATAGGAGGAAAATTAAAAGCCTTTCCATAGTGTTCTGGTATTGGATATTAACTGGCCTGTTGGTGGGTTCCCCAACTCTTATATATCTGCTTTACCATCTGTGAACTGGAACATAATTATTATTTTCTGACAGGCTTTGCCACTAGTTTCTCTTGCTGTATAAGTGGGAAGGGGTTAGTGAAGCAAAAACACTTGGAATGCTCATGGGAGATCTGGTTGCTGTGATATGTCTTAAGAGCAGTAGTTCCAGTATAAAGGGGAAGCGCTTTACTCTGTATAGCTATTGCTGGTCATAGCAGATATAGCTTTGTGGACTTGAAAGCAGGAATATAAGTGGCATCTTACAGAGACTTAAGACTTTTTAAAGGAGGTATATATCTTCTTAAGTTCTTAAGTGCATTGAAATGATGACTTGTTATCAACTGTTTATGAGCAGATTTGGTATAAGTAAAGGAAGTGATAGTAAAGGGATTACTTATGGCAGCTAATTAATTGAGAGTTCTTGCTGATCAATTTTTTCTGCCTGTCCTGTTGAGAATAAGGTACAGCTGCCTTGATACAGCTATAATCTGTAGATTGCTTGCTGCAGACATGTCTGGTTTTGCCCTCTGTGTTGAAGACAGCAGTAATGTGTGAATGCAGCCACTATCGTATAACCATACCGACACTGGCTCTTTCATGGCTGGGGTTCACTGGCAACATCTTGGATCAGTCGACTGCAAGACTGAGCATGGCTTAAAGCTAAAGGAGATGATCAATTGAGTGAGATTCAGCTCCACTTGTGAGCAAACTTGCATTCATCGTGTTGATTTTTAGTACTTGACTTAGTCTCCATATGCTTGCAAGGAAAGGCTGTTGATGGAGAAGGGATATAGCGTAAAATGAATAGAAGAAAATACAACAGGCAGGCAGAATAAAAACAGCACCTGAAGTAGAAAGTGGAAAAGAGGGAAGTGATTGAAGTCTAGCTTTTAAGAGTGATTTTACAACAGATACAATTACTTTAGGCAATTATTAGTTATAGTTGTTGTAGAGATTTCAAGATTAAAGTTCTTTTATACCATATTTCATCTGATGGTCTTAATGAATATGAAAATGCATTAAAATTTATTTGGTACCCCAAATTAATGCTATGATTGGAATTGTCTATGTTATGCCTAAATAGTAGTAGTTGAAGCAGAGTCCTAACATAAAGTAGGACTTCTCCCCACCCCAAAAAAAAACCCTCAACATTTTTTCCTATACATATTTTCTGAATGCTGTTTTGTGTGGAGACACAAAGGGAGTATTTTGAAGAAACAGAAGAAAATATTGACCAAGTCAAAGATCTGTATTGAAGAATGGATTAAATAAATGTTTGTGAGTCTTAAGAACCAAACAACAAAAATATTTTTCTTTTCAGAGACATTCCATCTTATTTTGATCATCAACAATAAAACTGAAAACAACAATGAAGCTATTGAATCTGGAATGCCAATTGCTATCCAAGAAAAATGGCAGTATAACTAAATAATGCAAATGTCTTTGGAAAAAGAAAAAGTATTTTAATTATCTGGAATGTTAAAATTCCAAACATGTTCCCAGCTCAAAGGTAGTCTTTTAAAACTTAAATTCCAAAGTAGGAAAATAAGTTCTGTTATTCAAATATGAATGTGTGATAACTAACTTTCTATTAAAACTTAGGGAGTTTTAATAGAAACTTCAAGTCTTAATAGAAATTGAATTGCTTCAATTTAACACTGCAGGATAGACACTGAGATGTTTCATAGTTTCTCAAAATACTGTTATTAAGCTTGACATGCTGGAGAGTATCATGTGTTAGGTAGAATCAAGATTGAATCCCAAAGGTACATCCTTAAACTGTATAATCAGATTCCCATTTCAGTGTCACTTTTGTCCTTCAAAGAATAGGTGCTTGTTTCAGTGATGATTTGTCATTAAAATTATGTCAAAACGTCTTAAAATGTTGTTGAAACTCTAAACAAACTCACAGCACACACAGGGCTAATTATGGATGCCATCTGTTTATTTTTACAAAGCTTTTTTTCTTAAAGACCAAAGCATCTACTTGTTCTGGTAAGCCACAATGTTGTTATAATGACTGAATATTTTCCTTAATACTATATACTTGAAGGAAGAAAGACAAGTGGTTGGTCAGTGACCTTTTCCTGTGTCAGAAAAGGTATATAGTATGACATCTCACGATAAACAGTTGCAAGGTGCGTTTTCTTGAGGTATTTTTCCCCTTGGAGCACAAACATTTTATAACAAAAGTGGCAGTTCTGTCATGGTTTCTATATGGAAGGTGGTGTAGCTGTTTCTGTGGGAAGAACATGCTTTTAGCATGCCTACCTTTTACTTGATCAATGTGGTGGCGATCAGAGGAATCAACCTTGGTTGCTTTTTACTGTCCTATGCCTAGTTAAAAGCTTTTTAAAGTTAATCAACGTGCTCGTTTCTCTGCCCATTTGTAGGCAGAAGTGTGTCTGCGTGTGCGCGCCCATGTGTGCATGCTTGTACGCACATCCCGCGTGAGCGCTGGCAATTCCCAGGGCAGCGTCTTCCAAAGCCGTTAGCGGCAATTTGCTGAGCGCGCAGAGCCGCTCTGCTGGTCCAGCCCAGCTATTGTGCATGCTAAGCACTAAACACATAAGTCTGGAGGGGGGGGAAAAAAAAATTTGAAGGATCCATCTGCTCATTTCTGCTACACTGCGCTGATGCAAGATTACGCTAATCTGGTTGCTTGTCAGGACAGGTTAGTGAAAGAAGGCGAATGGGTGAGATACAGGCTACGCCGGATCTGTGGAAAATTGGTAGCGGCTCCTGTACGTGCCATGTTAAGTGTAGCAGAATGGGTTGATTATCAGCTACTTGGAGATTTTCAGTTAAAATTTAGTTATGGCCACAGTGTGAGTCTCTTCAAAATAGAATTGAATGGGAAAAGCTTCCAAACAAAGAAAAATTAGCTCATTGTCACTGGATGCATTTGAATTTATAAAATAAGTGGAAAAAACCCCCAACCAAACAAAAAACCCCTACAAACCCCCAATTCCTCCCAGGTCACCTCTCTAGCTCTAGTTTTCCTTCTGTATGCTGCTCTGAGTCATTGTCATCTGCTAATTATTTTTTTGTGTTTTCCATGCTAAGACAGCAGTTGCTGGAGTTTAAGTAGGTTTTTCTTGTGCAAAAAGACCAAAATAGAAACATAGTCTTTCTCTGTTCTTTGGCAGGTCAAATTTCTTGTTTTTCTGTGTTTGTTTACAGAGAGGTGCTTTTTTTTTGGTTGCTTTTTGTTACCTACTGACTGACAGTTCTTGACCTTGCAGGTTGAACATCCCGTCACAGAATGCATTACCGGGCTGGACTTAGTCCAAGAAATGATCCGTGTTGCTAAGGGTTACCCTCTCAGGCACAAACAGGCTGATATTCCCATCAATGGCTGGGCGGTTGAATGTCGAGTTTATGCTGAGGTAAATGAGTGGTAATGGGGAGGAGGGGGTAGGTGGTTGAATTGTGGCGTAATAATACCCAGGTGTGGATAGATGCCAAGGTGAAATCAAGGAATATCATATGAAAGTCATGATTTAGAGCATGTAACACGAATGGTTAATGAGGTTTTGTAGAATTGTTGAGTTCTTGTTTTTTAATTAAAAATATAGTGTGTTTCAACATAGCTTTTTCCTGAAAATGGAAAGCAAAGATGGTAAAAGAGAGAGGTAAGCAAATATCATTAGAAATAAGCCTGTATGTTCAGTTCACATTTAATGATGCTGGAGTTAACTACTCTTTGCAGGTTTCTGAAATGTGTAGTTGAAACTTGTTGACTTAAGAAGACAGTTGAAATTCAATGTCTTACAGAATTTTTGTTGTTTTAATAAACTTTTGAAAAGGTTGTTGAAAAACCAAGTTACACATTTTCTGAAACCTCAGTTTATAGGATAGACTTTCAAAGCACATTCCAAAGCAATAACTATAATTATGGTGTGAGTCTCTATCTCATCTTAAAGAAGCTTATGAATATTTAAATCCTATATTCAAGCACCTTCAAGACATTTTGATGTAATGTCTTTTTGGTATCACTTTTGATACATGAAAATGAAAACTTGTTAAGTAAAAAAAAAAAGTCATCGTATCACAGAGTGGTTTGGATTGGAGGGGTCCTTGAAGATCATCTAGTCCCACCCCCCCTGCCATGGGCAGGGACACCTTCCACTAGACCAGGTTGATCAGAGCCCTGTCCAGTTTGGCCTTGAACATTTTCAGGGATGGGGGCTGGAAAAGAATGCCTATCTTACTTCATTTAGTTTCAGGAACATTTTAGGTAACTCTGCATTTCAAAACTAATTCAGCACCTTAAGACATTTTTTCCTTGTTTAACTGTTGGGAATTTTGTTACCTAGACCATTTTATTTGATTTTTTTTTTTCTTTCATGACATGCACATTACCTCCAAATGTAATAGAACTGATTCCAAGTTCTACAGACTATTTTGATAAAGAATAAATATTTGCCCTGTGACTGGCATAGAAACTATTCTGAGTTTTAGTAGGCTTTACACTGGAGTAACTGATGCTTAGGCTTTTTATTTTGTTCAGCTTAAATCCCCTCACATTTATAAGTAATGAATCCAACACTTTGCCATGAATTAGGTTATTCTGTAGGCCATATATTTATTTGTTTTCCTATTAAGTTTGCATTAGTGTTGCATTATGTACGTTAATGTAGGAGGTTTCCAGTGGCAAAAAGATTGGTTTGACTTCTTAAGATAATTGAAATTCTGACTGCCCTTTTTATCTCTGAAATTTTTTTGTTGTATTCTTTTCAAGCCTGGCCTCTTGAATACTTTCCCATCCTTCTTTCAAGTGTAGCTAATGAAAATGTCATCTTTGTATATTTTATTTTGGTATATTGTAACTGGGTGCAGAATACTTAGTTGCTTTTTTTTTTTTTAACTGATGCAAGAGATTTTATATACTTCCATTTCTTTATTTGGAGTTGTGGGGGCAGATGGATAAAGAAGTGTTCTTTGACACACACTTTGTGTTCTTTGACACAAGTAATTCTGGGCAAAAAACCAGAGTCGTTCAGTAGCAGTTTCTGTTATACTTAAAGCTTTTAAACATTATCTGCTCCACATCTGCAAAAGCTTAATGCTTTCTCATGTTGAATTTTTTTCCAGGACCCCTACAAATCTTTTGGCCTGCCATCCATTGGTAAATTGTCTCAGTATCAGGAACCATTGCATGTGCCAAGTGTAAGTAACTCTGTTCTGGTTTTTGTAGGTGCAGAGTGTCTCTTATATAAAAACTATACATACTCAGCAGCTTTGTAAACCAAACCATTTTTTCAGCTTTTTCCCAGAGTGGGGACAGGACATGGCAGTACTGATTTGTGCAACCTGAAAAACTGCTTAAAAGTGAACAGTTCCAAACTGGGTTAAAAATATTCAGATTGGGTATAACAGGAAACCAATACATGTTGAAATAGTTTGTCTATAACTTTCAGCTTAAGTTTTTCAAACACAGCTTTAGTAAATGTACTTGTGATCATTAGAAATGACAGTAAACTGTTGAGTCAGCTCTGTAAGCATAGAGAGCTGGGGACACCAGTGAGAAACTGCCAGTGCTTTTTTGTTTAGCTTTATAGACTTTAAAGAGGAGTTTCTTACAGTGGTTATTACATGTTTCAGGATACAGCCTAACTATATAGAATAGGTGTTTAGCAAACAGTGTTTTCTGCTGGGTGTAAAGAGCAAATACACTGCCTTTCTGTAAAATCAAGGTAGACTTAAATTATAAGTGCACATGTACATGAATGACACTGTGTCAGTGCAATGATGAGACTGTACCATCTGTGAATACAATTATTCAGTCTGATTGCTTGCATGGAAAATACTGAGAGATTACAGGAGGAATCTTAAATGTGGAGTTGTTATTGGATATATGATTTATTTCGCTTTTTAAATTGTTTTTGCCCGTGTACTTTCCAAAGGGACCTGACCCTTTCTGGTCTTTAAGGCTTCATGCTGTGTTCAAAGCCTGGAAGCAGTAAAAAACTGTGAAGATCTAAAAGGCATTATGTGCTCTTAAAGAGGAGATGAGGGAAAAAGGTATCACTGGATGTATCTAAACTTCTTTTTAATGAAACAAAGAGTGTATTTAATAAGAATTTATAATGAGTACTCCAGTGGTTGTTAGAAGTTTTCACCATGTTGTAATAGCTAACACGATGTCAAACATTTTGCCCTTGCAAGTTTTTGCAATTTGCAATTTTCCAAACGTGAGACCTGTTGAAAGTACAAGTGATAATGGACAAACTATACCCCCTACAGTCTTTGTCCCACCAAATCTTTCTTCAATTAATGCTGCAGCAGGAGTTTTATGTAATAACATTTGCGCTTGTGAGCCATCCATACAAAGAAAAAACAATTAAAATGCCTTAAATGTTCTGCTTACTGCTGTTATTTGCTTGTGTGAATGTTGCATGTCAGCTAAATGGACCACGGAATAGATAAAGTGATTGGGTGTAGGAGAGTGCACACTAAGCTTTGTCTATCATTATTGCTGGGAGCAATCAAATTGATGCCAGCAGGACAGTAGACGCGTTGACAGCTGTAATTATGTATCTCCATGGTGATCACTTTTGGCCTGTCATGGAGGCCCATGAGTCCCCTCCCTTGCAAGCATTTAATCAGATTGGGCTGTCACTTGTCAGGTAGATGGGGTGGGCTGGGAGTTGTGCTTAGGGGGAGAGGTGAATTGAAAATGAAGGGTGGGAGACGCCTGATTGCTTCACGTAGTCCATCGTGGTACCAAAGAAAGAGATTTTAATTACACTGGAGGCTTCAGAGCAATGGTTTGAGGAGCTCATATGGAGTCTCTAGGCTTTCTCTTCCTGTTTACTTCCAATGTCATATTAAAAAAGAGAAAAACTATTTTTATGTAGACACTCATGATTTGGTGTCTTAATACATATATTTCAGCTAGCATGAAACTAATTTCTTTCCTGAGAATGTCATGCTGCTAAGAACAGAATTAATACGGCTAAAAAGGCACAGCGTTACAGGCCCATTGTGCCGTGGTGTTTGTTTTCTGCATTTTAGGTTTTAGTGTTGTCAACAATTTGGCTTGAGAAAAATTAGCAGAGACTTGTAGCGTGTCACAGCAAGTTCAGCTTATGTGTATTGCCAAATGTATTTGCAATTCATTTCTTCTGTCTCAAGTTAGCTCTGATTGCCTACCATGCCTGTGTGCCAGCTGCCCATGCTGGTGGAACTGGTGAGCATGGCTGTGTGAGAGCCATGTTTTGCTTAGCCATAGGGAAGAATATGATGGCTATTTTTGTGTCATGTAGTTTCTGATTTCCTTAGAACACGGTGCTCAAAACTACCAATTTTTTTTTTTTTTTGTCTTTGATAATGAAGCTTAGCACAGGTGACTACAAACTTCCCCCTTATGTGTGATAGTGAGCTTTGATGTTTGGTGCTCCTACACAACATGTTCTGCTACATCTGGAGAGCTCCAGCATTGCTCTCTGTCAGTGTGAGCAGCAGTCTGGTGTTTTAATGACTCTTACCAGGAAAAGAAAATTCTTAGACTCAGGTGTAGCAAAGAATTGAGAAATACTAGAATTTGTTTGTGTTCCTGAGTGGAATTTAATGCATTAAGAGTTCATTGCAGGACTGAGACACAGATTGTGCTTCCCCCTGCCCCCCCCTCCTCTTAAGCATTTTTCATTCATTTTGCTGTTATCTTAATCTAATAAGGATAACATGAGGATAGTATAACAGCAATAAAGTGTTAGGGCTGTAATATGAATGAGCTTTAGGCTACAGCAGGACCTTTAAGCCTAGCTTTTCCTAAATATCTTAAATACTGAGTAAAAGAAAGGAACTATATTAAACAGAAGTAAATGCTGGAGGTCTAATAAATATTGCTATTATTTATCAAGTTCAGCACATTATAGTGAGTATCTGTTGAATTAGGGTTTCTTGTTCATCCAATATTCATTAAATTCTGTCACACCATATAGTTTATAAAATCACCTACTGTTACCAGGCTCTGAAAATGTAAGCACCACAGGGAGAATTGAAGAAAGTATAAATGTATTTCTTTTTTGCTGTCATTTTTTGGTAATTTTGAGTTTATTTTATGAAAATTAACTTCCATGGAGGACTCCAGATTTTTTTTTTTTTTTTTAAGGAAGTTATGCAGTAGTTTGAGTAGTTTATATTCACTGCAGCCTTTTCAAGCTATTGTAGAAAGAGAAAATAGTGAATTTTGTAGTGGTCATGTACATGTGTTGTATATGAACAGAAACATAGGGCCAGGTAGAGCATATAATTGGTAGCCTCAGAAGTCTTAGTTCACTTTAGGGTCTGACTAGCCTGCTTAATGTGGGTCTGAATTATGCACCTTTCATATGTTTTTTCTTTGTCAAAAGATGACATACATGTGTCAACACTTACCTCTGCATATGTAAAGCACTCCTGAACACTTGTGTGCAATCACTTTATAGGTGCTGCTTCAAAGACAAAAGTCACAGTACAATTCAAGTATGTGTGGAGTATGTATGTTATACCTTGTCTTACATATGCATATATTGAGTATTACAAAAAAAAAGTCAAGGATAGGGGATTTATCTGGAACTGAGTAGGTCAATGAATTCTTTCTGATTTAAGTGTGAGAACATGTGCATTGACTTTATACATGGACAGCCATTCTGTGAGAAAGGATGGTTTAGCAGCTGGAGGAAAGGAAGCTGAGAAATACACTGCATGTTTTTTCTGTAATCATGACATGTCTGAACTACCTTCTCATCAGTAGCTAATGTTAAGTGTACCTGATGTGAGTAGTGGGGAGCCCAGTTAAGCACAGATAAAGCACATTCAGATAAGATGCTATTAAAGTGGTACAGAAGCAATACTGCCTTTACATATAAAAATGTAAATATGTAAATATAAATATATGAATACAAACATGGAAAGAAATATAATGTCCTAAGAACTAGTCAGACAATGTTTCTTACTGAAGAAAGTGAATACACCTGCTAGGGTATCTTTTTATGTCATTTGGATAATAAAGTCATCATCATGCCCTCATGTGGATTCTTTAGACAAGAGGTTCTACATGTGGTCCCTTGATAATTGCCTAAATTAAAATATTAAAGGCCTAACAGCCGTTGTGTTGACCTTTTTCTGCCTTGCTGCAGACAGATGAGCTGCTGTTTATTACAAAGGTTCCTTCCCACAGGTGAAGATTTAAGTGAGATTCCAGGACCCTCTTTCCCACCCCTTTACAATGCAGTATATCAGAGCCCTGCTGTTTCAACAGCTTTGATTAGAGCTCTCCATCCTTATGATCCCCAGAATGCATTTATCACTCGAATTATTTTGATTAGTTTTAAAAAAATATTTCAGATTCCAATGCTCAAAACTAGCAATTTAATAAATATTTATTCCCCAGAAATTGCTCATTTGAAAAGTTTTATATGGCTAACCTCATTGTTACAGTGATGAAATCAAACTGAGAGATGAAAACAAGAATCAGCAATATACAGTCTAACTTGTTGGCTGGTTAACAGCAATCAGCCTCTTCAAAAGAAATTTTTGAACTCGTGTTATTTTTTTCCATGAATATTGCAGAATCAGAGCTTTAATTGGGGCTGTGTCCTTACAAAGCAAAGCCATGGAAAAAGCTGTGTAAACATTAAAGCCTCGGGGGAAGAGCAGCAACAGAAAAAAAAATGTTTAACAGTTGAGAGGGTGAGACAGAGAAGGAAAGTGTTACAGACATGAAAACCATAGGCTCAGTATTCCTATGGAGCTGATAAGCAGAGCTCCAAAGTTCCTGCTGAATGCTCCCTACTTCTATTCCTTACTGAAGCCCTTGGAAGGGCTGTAACAGAACATGAGGGATGTGATTACATATAGATGCAGAAAGGCTGTGATTATAAGGGTCATCCCTCATGCCAGGTGTCAGTTGGAAAAATAATTACATCTGTATTTTATTGCAGGGATTAAATCAGACTTGAATGTGTTTAGAGTTGAAGTGAGTGTAACACAGCTGAAATTCTTAGATCAGATTTACTGTGTTTACTGTGCATTCTAGAGAACAAAAGAGAATTTTGACTATGAACTCAAGATTGTAGTCAAGTTTCCCATAAGGGAGAGTCTAATTTGCAAGTGGTTTTGCTGGTGAAGAAAAAAGCTTCCCTTCCCTCCTCCCAGATTCTCTGAAAACAAATAATTATTCTAGTCTTTCCAGAGGAAAAAATGTATGTGATAAACTTTGTAGGGGTTATGGTTTAAGGATGATGGGTACATTTGATCCTCATGTTGAAATTTTTTTTTTCCCAGTAATATGTAATTATTTTCACTTCTTATTTTCGAAGGTACGTGTTGACAGTGGTATACAACAAGGAAGTGACATTAGCATTTATTATGATCCCATGATCTCAAAAGTGAGTTGATTATTATTTCTCAATATTCTAAAAGTATGAAGTACTGATTTTATACATAGATCTTTTATGAGAGAGAACATATTAAAGGATTGGTAAATCAGTATTTTAAAGGTGCCAGGCATAACATGCCTCAAGGGAATACAAAAGAAGTGAAGGAAGATGTGGAGTAGAAGAAATCTGGTGTCACTTCTAAATAAAATTATTTTTACCTTGTGACACTGTAGTTATTTGTCTTGTAGTTTCTAATTATTAAGATTATGATTTAAACATTAGCCTTTATTTTCTTAGATACTGCCAATCTATCTTTTTTAATATAGTCTAGCTTGGATGTAAATGTCAATAATTCTGGCCAAAAAATAGCATTGAAAGAAATGCTTGAGTCTCTTAGTATTAGTTTTTATTCATTGGGAATACATTGGTAAAATTAAAAGATGACATAATAGAGTTCAGTCCTCAAAAAAATGATATCTTAGGAGTTTGTTGGGCATTAGGAATCTGGTGAGTCAGCTTGGATATTGAACCTCTTGTCTGATTTTCTGAGAACTTGTTTAGATGCTTTAAGTTTTATGAAAGAAAAAGTGATTGGCCTTCTTTCTTTGAGTGGGTTAAGAGATCTTAGCTTTTTCTTGATGTTTCGGGAAAACAATTGCGGCACAAATACAGTAATGGTCAAGAAATGGTTTTTTATGACTGCAGAAGTTCAGGAAACCTATTTAATTTTTAAGTGCTATTTAAATTCTAGAGACAAACATCTAATTCCTAGGTAATGTAAATACCTTTTTTTTTTCTTTAGCTGATTACCTATGGCTCTAATAGAGCTGAAGCACTGAAAAGAATGGAAGAGGCTTTGGACAACTACGTAATTCGAGGTAACTAGAGAAATTTGGATTCCTAGTGTGATAGGCTGTCATCTATTTCAAGAAAACAGCTTGAAAATGTAGTAATTAGCAAATTGAGTAAAGTTCCCACTTCTTAAGTGCAAATTAAAAAAGGAAAAGCTTGTGTTAATTAAGCTGAGAAGATACATCAACTCTAAAGAGACTTTTTTTCTCCATTTTCCTCTTGAATATTTTAAGATAAATATTTAAATAACTTTCTTAAAACTCATAGTTCTCACTGAATGGTAGCATGTAATTGATTTATTATGTTGTAGAGGGGGAAAAATGGCCATTGCCCTGTAAGAAATTTAAGTAATTGCCATTTTTTAGGAGTTTAATACATTGATTGCAATTAAATATTATCACAATGCAGTGGTTGTTTGTGTGTGTGTATTTATATATATATTTCTCTAATTTTCAAGGTTATTGTTCAGGTTTGGCAGATACAGATGTAGGCTGTTGATCAGCATGTGTTTCAGCTCTTGCTCATTGATTGCAAAGGAGATGCAGCCGTTCTTCCAGGCTTTCCAGGCAGCAGGGGTAAATCAGCCCTGACAACTTTTATCTTTTTTAGTTTTGGTGAGGGAAGCCATGTTTTGTGTAGAAGAAATCTTTAGGTCTTCCTTTGTGTCTTATGGAAAATAGGAAGGACAACTCAGGATAAGAGAGGTAAAAATTTCTGTGAAGTTTTTGTAAAACTGGGTTTGGCTTTAATGCTGGGCTGCTGAATGGTACAGTTGTCCTGTCAAACTCAAAAGCTTTTTCTGTCTAGGGGAAAATGAACATCCCTCTGCCACAGTGTAGTTAGATACATGGTAGGATTAGCCATTGTAAATGAACTGCTAACTCTAACATAGATTTATAGTGGTGCAACTTGAGCCATTAGACTATTGCAGTACAATGTGCTGATGTAAACCCCTGCTGTAAAACAGCTGAGTAAATTTACATGAGAGAGAAATTTATACTGCTGTAGTTAGACTGATGTGAGGTGGGATTTGCTGGTGTTGTTATTAATGGAGACAGGTTCTGGATTCACACTCTGTATTGATAGCAAGTGATGCTAAAAGTATTTTTTTTTTGATGAGAATATTACAAATGTGTGTGGAACATTCTCTTTTTCTGTGTGCTACAATATGAGAAGAAACAGGTCATTTGTGCTTAGGTGTTTTACACAGATGTACCTAATAACAGTTCCACAGATTATAAATATTAGTGAAGTATATGAGACCTTACACCTGAAAAGTACTAATTTCTATTATTGAGGTTTTTACAGTCTTTTTATTAGTATGCATGTAGTCATCATATCTAATGTCTCTGTAGTATTTCTATCTGAGAAAGCTTTTAGTCTATTAAAAACATTTAGAGAGGTAATTAGTGAACTACAGGGGGGATTTTTTTTTCTAAAGTACTGCAAACCACAAAATTTAATGTACTACAGGTTTCAAAAGTAGATGAATTTTCAGAACACATTTTTAGTTGCAGTGGCCAGTGGTTTCCATTTGAAAACCACCAAGATTTTTGTGTTTTACACAGCTGGTAGCTTCTTCTCAGAGTTTATTTAAAATTGAATATTTGTGGGTATTAAAATATCTCTTTTCTTGCCTAGTGTGAATAATTCTTGGTAGGGTAGTCAGTAAAAACTGTCTAATCTGTAATGTTCTAAACTGCATTGACATGTACAGAACTCCTTTTTTGGTTGGGCTTTTTTTGGTTTGGTTTTTTTTTACCCTAAAATGGTGGTGTATATTTTTGCTTTGCAAAGTTGGGTTTCCATGTAACAAAATATTAAATTACCTTGATCTTTTGTAAAGTGCCTTACATGAAATCTTTTCCAACTTGAGTTTTTGTTAGCAGTAAAAGAGACAGAATAATTTTTTACCTAGTGTTGAAGTTACTTGGTTTCATGTTTGAATAGTGAGCTTGTACACCGAGATTACCAGTCTTCCTGAATAGTACGCTCCAGGTCCCTATTTCTCAGCACAGCCCCCTTGTGCCTCTGATTTCCTGGGAATCAGCATTTATGTTTGCATGGTGTTTTAGAGACACTGTGTTTTTCCCTGTAAGTAATGAACTCTTCTAGAGCATTTTAGATAAGCAATACCAGCTGAAGTCAGTGTCAGTTGTAGTGATGATGTGCACTGGGAGAATTTCAGATTTAAAATCCCAAGGATTGCAGTTGCTGTAAACAAAGATGCTTGTTCACTGACATAGGGTGGGAATGGGATGTAGGGTGGCTGGGTAACAGGTCAAGGCCCATCTAATGTGTAGCTTGGGGACTGCTAATGGAGGATGGAGTCTTCCCAATCACTTCTGTGTCACCAGTTCAAAGCAGACAAAAGTTGGTAAGGAATTTTAGTCCCTGCTATTTTGATGGTTGCTTGCTGGCCTGTGTGAAATCAGTGTTTTTTATCCAGTTCCTAGAAGACAAATGTCTTCTTGGAGCAAATGCCACTATACAATGTCATTCATGGCAGTCTCAGCAGAGAATCCAGGATTGAAGTAGCACAGTGACCCTTCAGGAGGTCACTCATCTAGGCTGGGTTGAGGCATGTTGGCAGTGTGAAGGGCAAGGACTTACTCTGCTGCTCCTTTTCTATTGGCTCTGTGAGAAAACATTGTTTCTCTGCTGTGGCTTTGGGATTTTAACAAGTTCCCCATTCCTTTTCAGCCCCGTTCCATTTACAGGGAACAAGTCCACAGACAAGTCTTTGACTTGTTTTCTTGGACTGGATACTGCCTGGCCTTGAATTCATGGTTTAGCTGTCCTTCCCAGTTAAATCTGCCTGACAAGATCATGAAGGGAATTAAAATAACTAAATTTTGAAAATAGTCTAATACTTCCAAAGAAAGCAGACTTAAGGAAAATTTGAGTGAGTAATACTTTAAGCAACCAAGGCTGCATCATATAGTGCTTGTAATAGCAGTATCTTCATTAAAAATGGAGAATTAAGCAAATAGGGATATTTGCAACAATGCTGTGCTCTGAAAATGCCTGATGTATGAATATTTTATTACATTTTGGGCTGATGACAACTTCTACACAGTAAAGAAAGGAATTCTGCAGTCTGTTCATTGGTAGATGCTAAGAGTATGACTAACTCAAGATTGAGTCAAGATAGAGTCAATGTGATCGTGGGAATGTCATCTCAATGTTTTTTCCTGTGTAATGTCTCCATTGTTGCTAATGGGAGCAGATGAAAGTCTAGGATATAGTTTCTTTGAGTTGTGGATTAGATTAAATGATCTCTTGAGGTTCTTTACAGTCTAAATTATTCTGACAGGAACTGACTTCTCCACTGAGAACTGATCTGAATTCAAAATCTCAGCTGAGACTCCGGAATGACAAAGGGTCTAATTAGGTAACATTTTTATCTGTGAGTCTTGCAGTATAATTCAGGAGTGATTAAAGTTAAGGGTCCAACTCAGATTTCTCTCAAAAAGAGACGTTTCTTGTTTTGTGCAGTGATTGCTGGAAAATTTGTGAATAGTGAAAAGTACAAGATGCCAGTCAAGCAGAGAGGCACTGTTGCTCATTGGGAAGGGGCATGATTTATTTCCTTTGAGCATGCACTGTTGTTAGCAGTTCATCTCTGTCCCTTATGGTACCTTTTTCAGAAACTTTTTGTTTTGTTTATTTTGGGGGGCTTTACTTTGAACAGCAGAAATAGAGTATTGAAAGAATGCCTTTCAGTGTACATCCTGTGTGTGTAAACATGGTGTGGTGTGCTTTCTTTTCTGGTTTTTCTGAAGTTTTAATACGGTTTTTGTCATTTCTGGTGCTGGATAATATGTTCATTTGAAGATATGTATAAATTCCTATATGAAGTTTTGGAAAGTTTGTGTATGAAAGTTATTTTTATCCATTTAAACAGAAGAAATGGTTATATTTATGCAGCAAGTAGAACACATTATCAATTCACTAGAGGGTCTGATTGGACAGATAGCTCAAATCCTTGAGTGCAGATTCCTGTAATCTTTCCTTTGACCTCTGTTTGCTTTTTATTTTCCCTGAGCATTCAAAAGTAAAGCAATAACATGAAGTTTAAGTCTTTGTATAAAGTCAACCCTTCTGTGTAGAGATCCTGCTTGCTGTGTGTAGAGAGGAATGTATTAGACCATTAGGGAGAAGGAAGAGTTGAAGGAGCCTCTGAAGAAAAGAGTAAGCAGCAGATAGAGCAAGAAGGAGTAGAAATGAGGAGAGAATGAGGGAGCCACCAGCTGGTGGTGGGGGAATTTTCCATCATGAGCTGAAAGAGCAAACAGAAAACAGCAGTGTTAAATGTTTGAGGGGAAGAGAAATGTAGAAATTAACTCTGCGTGGAGACCTGCCAGTATAGTGGCAGCAGAAACTGTTGTCTTGAGCTTTTGCAACTGTAAACACAAGAATTGGGGGGAAAAAAGGAGAGCTGTACTTTGTGTTGTGAGAAGGCCTTGGCTTTCCAAGAATCACAGAATGAGTAAGATTGGAGGGGATCACAGTGGATCATGTGGTCCAACCTTTTTGCTCAGGCAAGGTCATCCTAGAACACAAGAAAAACCATCCAACTTCAATTTTAGTATTTTATAATATATTTCAAATAAATTATTTTCAGGTACAAAGCTTCTCACAGTAAACTTTAATTTAGATCCAAACATCATAAATTACTGAATTATTTTGTTTTAACTTAGATGATACTTCTCAATGGCAGTATACATGTAAGTTTTAGACTCTCCTGTATTCTGAGCCCCTGCAAATGCTCTCACTGGTATTGTGAGAGAAACAATCTTTGTGTGTAAAAAACCTGTTTACTTGCAAAAACGGTGTATAGTGTCTGCTCTTAAAAATGAAATGAGCTTTTGTTTTTTTTTGGTTGTGCTTTTAAAAGATCCTTCAACAGGTCATACAACTTTTGCATAGCAGAGGTAACAGATGGGTACTTCTGCAAGAGTATTTGTGTTCTCACCCCTTGCAGATTCCCCATTGTATTGATGTGGAAACCAGAACTGGAGAAGGGAAGAAAACAAACTTAGTTCAAAATCACTAGAAGGGACCGTTGCAGAATGCCTAGTAGCATCTGCTTGGAGCTCAGATGCTGTTCCTGGTCTCTCTTTTTCTTAAGCCAGTCACAAGGGAGGGAGTGGGAATGGGACCTTGTCAGCGAAATGTTGTGGGATGTAGTTTAGGAAGGGTTACAAATTACCAGTGTCCTGTGGAGAAGGAAGAGGGAAGGGCAATTTAAGTACAGGCTGATCAGGTGAAAGAGGAAGGCAATGTTAATGGTGCAGAAGGGGAAATTAAGAAAAGGTACCTTTTTTTTTGCCAGATAAGTTTTTTGTTTGTATGGGTTTTAGTTCTCTCCCTTTTATTGTGGAGAAAGAACTGGGGCAGTCAAAAACAAGAAATGAATGTTATTATTTCTCTAGATATAAAATTGTCCTAGTGCTGTATTCCCCATTTTTAGAGTAAAAGAATATCTGAGGAGAGGATGATGGTGGAATGGCCATTTATTTTCTTTCACTTTTCTTGATAAAACCTGCTTAGCTTCTACTTCCAGTTATTCTACTGATTCACACATTAATTTGTGTTTGCTAACACTGTAAGTAATGGTCCTCTTACTCTTACTAAGAAGTTCAGAACCACATGCAGTTACAAAAGTTTGAGTTTGAACTTAAGATTTTACAGTACAATATTACCACGTTATTGCCTTTTACCTCCCTTCTCCCCCTTTATCCTGGTGTGTGAGTTCAGCAAGCTCCAGACTTTTGTATCTGAAAGAATTGTTGTTTTTAATGGAATACATGTTCAGCTCTGAGGGCCAGTGGTGTACTGATCCCATGTGAGAATTTTATATGGATGTTTGTGTATTAAAATTAAAAGCTAAAACCCCCTTTTGTCCTTGCTTTTGGGATGGGACTTTGTACACAGATAGGCAGCTCTGAAGTGAATTGTAGCAAAACACAAGCTTTGAAAGACAGTTAAACACTTGAATGTTGAGGGTTTTAGGGAATATTATGAAAACTTTTGGAATTATGAACATGGAGGCTTGCTGGGTGGTAATCATGGACTTGGAAAGTTCATGTATTGAAAGTGGTGTTTTCATAGTCTGTGCAAATCCGATAAATTTCTTGTTTTAAGTGAACAGTAGCGTAATCAGTGTTTCATAATGCTCAGTGCAGTGCTTAGTTAATATTTTTCAATATTTTCTTTAGAGAAATAACTCAGATACCTCCTAAGCTTCATCACATTTATTCTTATTCAGCATTTAAATTGTTGGGTGATAGTTTAGCTTTGCTGGCTTGTTAAAAAGAGAAACCTCTAGTCCTGTGCTCCACATGTTGGTTTTGCATTCACTAAGTGTGCAGATGAAGTTCTTTCTGTTCCACTTAGCACCATTTGAAATTATCAGCAAGTTAAGTCTATTCAACTGCTTATCTACAGAGGGGCATGTAGTACTCCAATTAAGTTTACATGGATAAATGCAGATTTGTGTTTGCAGGCATCAAGATGACAGAAGCTTAATACTGTAAAAAGGCTAATCAACACTGAATATGTTTAGTGTCAGTAAATATTTATAGTGAAAACATTGCCTATGATTTTGTGCCTTGGCATTCCAAGTTTTGATTTTTAGTGAGTAAAAATGTGGTGTGATAGCCTCTTCATAAACCTGTTATAAAATTATTTTCTATAAAATGCATTTTATTGTTGTCTTTGGGTTTTCTTGCGAGGACGGGGTCAGAGTTAGGCTACAGTATGTAGCAAAGTTAATGAAAAGTCTGGTGTACCTAGCAGAGCTTTTAAGACAGAGAATGAGGAAGGGAAGGAGGCAAGATAAAGACAGGCAGTATGGGGAGTAATTTCTTCTGATTATAATTTAATTTTTTAAATGAGGGCTTCTTTAAACGGGGATTGCTAATAAGCTCTGGTGAGCAGTGTGATTATTTAGTGTGTTCCTGTCTTCATTAGGCAATAATGACAATTTAACTGGAAAATTAATTGAACCTCAGCAATTTGTGTTCTGTATAAAGAATATGAATATGTAGTTTTTAAAAATTTCATTAGCTCTCCATAATTTAAATGCTAGTCTGCTTTTTTTTACAAATGTATTCTGGAAAATAGTTTGTAAAAATTGAAACCCAAGATGCTACTGATGTAATATTGTATGAAAACTACAGCCAAGCAAAATGAAAAAACAGAGGTACAAACCCAGTGATTATTATATTTTATTATATTTTGACTTAGAGGATAGAAGAACATAACTGTAACTGCAGTTCTGCGTCAGCCTTAACGATGTGAAAATCATGAAGCTAAAGTGAAATTTTGTTTTCTGGAGGAGAAATGAATTGATATAGTTTAGGATTTTGTTTGTTTGTTGAAAATGTCATGGCTTGTCAGGCTAACAAATGTGATTTTGTTCCTGACAGCCTACAGAGCTGGTCAAGAAAAAGAAAAATTCTCTGAAAAGCGCTGCAATATAAATACAATATACTTCAGTTTAGTGTCTAACTTTGCATGAAATAAGCACTGCCTGTTAGCCTCTGTTTGATCCTGTGAGAGTGTGAGGCTAATGTCTGGCCAGTGTTTTGGAAGCAGCAGGTAGTCAGGAGCAAGCTGCTCTAGGGGTCCATATTTCTGTAGCCTAGTAGTTACTCACACACAGATGGAGACCTTATGAACTCTGACAGAGGTCACACTAAATTGCAAATCTACAACTTGTAGACTTCTGAAGGATTACACTGGTAATTTTTTTTTAAAGCCATATGATTTGGTACATCACTAAAAGTATCAACTCAGTCTTGAGAAGTAGATCAACCATGCAGTCATTGCTCACATAATGATCACAGGAACTGATAAAGATAGTCTTTCATGATACTTTAAAAGGAAACTTGTTTATTAAACTTTTAATTCATGTACGTAAAATGCATTTTATATTACTTCCTAAACACCTAGGCTTGTCTGCTCTTGTGAACTTATTAAAGGAATTTTGGAGCTTAAAACATTGCAGAAGCCTCATATTTTTTAGATGCACACGAATTAGAAATAATCAAGAATACTCACAGTATTTTTTTGATTTTAGGTCTTTTGGGGCAGTCAGTTGAGACACCAAGCTCTGTCATCTGTCATCAGCCATCACATCACCAGGGATCTTATAGCAGTTTAGAAAAGAAAAATGTGAGATGATCTGGTTACACATTGTAGCATATTTAAATCCTGGTTTCAAAGTTGGGCAGCATTGAAGGACTCCTCCTCCTCTTGATTTTCTAATAGAAGAAGTCTCTGGGATATTTCAACTTACTATTCAGATTGGAAATTTTGGGGGGAGTTGGTAGCAGCCAAAGGCCGACTTTGTTTCCAAGTTATGGTCATTTAGTGTAAGGTTTTTAATTCTTTTGTTTCGTGGAGATGCAGTGTGACTTTCATTCAGTGCTTATGGAATCAGGGTCTGTGAACAATTATTTAGGTTGCAGGCAGCAAGGATCTTCTTTTAATCAAATGGACAAATTTCTATCATGTCATCATTGAACTGCTTGTGTTGTGTTATTTAATGGCTCATGAACGAGTCTTTAAAGCTGTGACTTCATGATTCAATGAGGCTGAGTCTGACTCGGTGTGTTTAAAGTGGTTTCAGTGACGGCCACACAGAGAGCTTGAAAATTCACACCAGCAGCAGACTAGTAGGGGAAGAAAGCTTTGAAAGTGTTTGAACTGGTCTGCATATAAAATAACAAGGATGTTGTTCATGCTTCTAAACTGGAAAAACACAAAAGGGAAAGGAGTGTAAAAGAATCTCCTGTAGCCTCAGCAATTTGCATGCTCTGTAATGCTAGTGTCTATGCTGTGGTGAAATCTCAACAAGGGAAAAAATCCAAATAACCTTATTTACAGCTGAAATACCTGAATTTGCAATGAATTATTTTTCAATATTATTTTAAACTAGAGCTATTAGAAAAAAAAAGTGCAAATAATGAGTCATGTTGTTTCTAATTGTGATCATATCATCACAATCATAATAACTTGTGAGTAAACATATATGAAGTACAGAATTTTGTGCTTTACAAGAGATGTGGATGCACAGACAAATTTTTGCCATAAACTGTTTTGTGATGTGTTCTGCATTTTATACTTAATGGTGTGCAGCTAGAGCCAAAGTTAATGTGATATGGCAAATGCAATGTGATTTGGAGTTACCTGTTCCTCTGACAATGATGAAAGAATGTGATTAATTTGTATTTCCAGAGGGGTGAGAATGTACACAGCTGAGGTTGGATAACCTCTTTCCTATAGGAGCTCCTCATTTATCCATACCTGGAATAAATCAACACCTGTAATGCTCCTGAACTGCATGTCTATTCCAGCTTTTCTTAAGAAATATGGATGTTTATGAGCCAGTGTTATTGTGTGTAGTCATAGTAAGATGGACCTCTTCTGGCTCATCAGGATTTGTTTGATCTCTTTCTAAATTGAGATTTAGAGAGAGAGAATTGAGAGAGAGAATGAAGATAAAGATGGTGGTTTTCTGACCTATAATCTTAAACTTCCCAGAGATCACCTGTATGCCACTCTCAAAAGAAAGGGTACCTTGTTTTTGAAAATTGTTTGCAGTAAGGAGAAGATAATTTAAATGATCTAGGCAGTTTTTTTCTCAAGGATTTTTTTTTTTTTGCACCACCTTTCCTCTCCCACCTTCTATAAGGACTTTCTTTTATTTAATATTTCAATGAAATGACTTTTAGTGACCGTCATATTCAGTGCTAAACTGCAAGTAATTCTGGCAAAGTGCAGTTTAGCATTAAGTCACTAACATAGTTACACAGAAGTTATTAAATTAAAAATAGAACAATTTAGGAGATGGAGGAGACAATCTGAGAAGTGGAATGAGAAAGAGATTATGAAATGCAGAAAATATGAAGTTGCATAATATTCAAAGAAGTTAAAGGATAAAGGTGTCTCTAAAGCTTCTGTGATAAGTAATTTTAAAATAAAATAAATAATTTTTGTGGGCTATATGCCTAACAGAGTCACAGAGTGGTGCTAAAGGGGAACCATGGTATTAAATAAAAGAATTGACCAGGCAAGGCTGGATAAAAGCACATGTGGAGGAAGCAAAAAATTTCTTTTTTTGTAAGTTACACAGGAGTCTCTTATGTGTTACAAATGATAAGAATGGTGTAAAATGATATGTTAAGTGATAAAAGTTTTTACTATATTTCATTACTGTGATTGGGGTGTAACATGGTATATATTTTCCATTCAGGGTTCAGTGGAATTGAGCTAATATTTACTGTTGTGACTAATTTGTTATTTCAAGGAGATGGCTCTGGTCTTGCCTACATCTTCTAGAACTGAACCAAAAGTCTCTTGGTTGTACTTGTTGTCCTTAACTCAACTAGGTGTTTGAATTAGGCTTGATGGGGTGAAAATTTAGATTGTTTACTTTATAATTAAACTGAGTTTAAAAGGTTTTGAGGCAGGAGTGAAACAAAACTGGTAAATCTACATTTGTGATTAATATTACCTGATTTTGTATTGATTTGTTTTCTTTTGTTTTCAGGTGTGGCTCACAATATTTCTTTACTGCGAGAAGTGATTGTCCATCCACGCTTTGTTCAAGGAGACATCAGCACTAAATTCCTTCCTGAAGTCTATCCTGATGGTTTTAAAGGTTTGTTCCATTTGGAAATGTTTATTTTCTTAAGCATTGTTTTGATTATTGCTTCTTTATATTTTTAGGCCAACATGCTCCCCAGTCTTTACTTTTTCTTCAAATATATCTATGCATACACACAATTAGAATTTTTAAAGAATGCATAAAGTTCAAATAGGTAACTTTTTTATTTTTGAGTCAGCAAAATACATACTTCTAGTGATAAAATAGTAAATGAAATACACCCAAAGTCAAGAAAAACCATTTATAGGTCATATGAAATATGTAATATAAACATCAGTTCAATTCTGGTATGCTATCATGCTTCATTACACACAGTACTTCTACTGTTATCTATAGTTGAATAAGTTTTCACTCAGCACTGTTGCTTCTTCATTAAGTTGGTGTATCACCTTTAGAATTGCCTTTTGGCACCCTTTGTTTTCTCTGTAGGCTTTTCTGGAGGATCTGGCATTTTATCAGAGTATTTCAGTACCCTGCTCTTAATACTCATTACACACAGTAATGGGCATCACTTTGAAATTGTTAACTCATACACTAGGTTAACATAAACACAAATGCAATTATTTCTTTACAGCATTTCAAACTACTCAATTTCAAAAATGTTTACCAATGGTTGCTAGAAAAATGTAAGAAAACAAATAGATTGATTTCCTTTCACAAGGATCAGGTTTTAAAAGCTTGTCTTCTCTCTTATCCAATCTGCTGGAGATGCTTTCTTGACCTGTGTGGTCAGAGACTCAGTTCTTCCATATAGGTCTCTCACCTCAGCTGGCATTCACCAGGCAGAACATCTTTCTTATTAAAAAAAGACAGTATTTATAGTTCATCATTCATGGGTCCTTTATGAATCCCATGGAGATTCCTTTTCCCCCATTCATCATTAATCCAATGTGGCAGAATCCTCATCTCACTTCAGAGACAGCACTGCCAGATTGGCAGTCACTGGACATGACTGGCACCTTGCCAAATTCTAGTCTCATTAAGGAGCAGAACAGATTTTTCTTACCTCAGGACTCAGTGTGTGAATGTGTGGATGACTACTCTTTGCACCAGAACTACTTGATATCATGATGTAATTGACAACTCTGTGTGTGATACAGTCCTACATGTGGGATTGATGCATCCTGCTTGTTCCTGGCTCCTGACTGAGACCACAGGAACAGGTGTTAGCCACCTTGAGTGGCAGTGGGCTTGCGGTGCTTCGAGCTGAAAAGTTCCTTTGTTGTCTTTGCTAGGGGGTACTTTGCTAATCTTTGGGTAACTCAGCTGGCTTTCATCCAGCAGAGATTCCAGGGTACTCTGATCATCTGCTGTTGAAGGTTTGGTGCTGCTGTAGGTGGTCTCTCTCCCTTCCTGACACTTGACTATAGAATCTCATGTCTTGACTCTTCGATGTTTCTGGGACTATTCAGTCATTTTCCTGAGCAGATCCAGATCTCTGAACCACCATGAAACCTGCATTTCTTTTACTGTTGCTGCTTTTGTTGGGGTAATTTTTTTTTGTATGTTCCAGGATTAACTTAGCTCATGAAGGAGTCTGGTGAACTTCAGCAGATGTGCAAAGTGAGTGGCAGACTGGGAATGGAGGAAAAAGGCGAGGGATGTTAGAGTCCCAATACCATATTGTGAGAAGGCTGCCTCCCTTGGCACATAGCTGGGAACAATAAAAACATAAATCAAACTGCAGTATTGTATTAACAATTCTTAAAGATATGCTTTTGCTCTGGACACCAGAAGACACAAGAACAGATAGTGTGACCCTTCATAATGGAAACTAAGTGATTGGCACATGTGAAATTCCTAGACTTTTTTCCTGCTGTATGAAAATGTGTCCACGTATCATACACAAACACACATTAGCCTTCTTAATTGTAGATAAAGAAACATATTATGGCATTGAACTTCAGTTCAAGAATAGTTACTCGTGAGTAGTGATTAAAAACTCACCAAAGAAACTGAGAGCCCTTTTAGTGATGTAGTTTGCATTGGATCAAATACTTCATGCTTAAAAAAACCCAGTTGATTACTTGAATTTGAGGATAGTTTAAGTACCCATTTAAAAATATTTCTACAAATCCAGTGACTCAAATGGGAACTGCAGAAGGCAAGCAAGGATGGTGAACAGATAACAGGGAGAAGCTCAACAAGAGAAGCAAAGACAAAAATGAATGTATACGTAATTTCTTTAATCACTTAAACTAACTTTTTAATGTAAATACCCAGGGTAAATTTGCTAGGAGGATTTGAAAATTAAGTAACTTCATATATCTTACTATTGCTTATAGAAGATGAATAGCTGTAAAAAACAGAGCTGTGACAGTCTGAAAAATTAGAGCAATGTATAGCCAACACAGCTCTGGAAATATGTAGAAATATGTGCTACTGTTAACAGTAGGAATCCATACCAGAAGTGTCTTAAACTTGGAAAACTTAAGAAATAGAAACATTTCAATAGAGATGTGTTATATTAATGCTCAAGCACAATCCATTGTGTTTCTTTTGTAACCTGCACAATTGCCACTACAGTTGTAGGGATCTACACTGATGATAAGTAATGAATCTCAGCTGTGTTCTCTCTGGTGACTGCATGAAGGACTGGCCCATTTCTTATGTGCATTTTTCTTCAAGTATAAATATTGAATCTTAAGAGTAAAATAAGAGATTCTTTGTTTTCCAGTCTCATTTTTATGAGTTCCATTATAATCCTTTATTAGAAGACCTTTACTCTAAGTTAAGAAAAAATTAATTATTAGATGTATCTTGGCTACTTTTCCATTAACCTATGTGATGCTCTCTTCAAATTACATGTAGAATGGGCATGTTTAGTAATTTTCATAATTAGAGTTTAGCTCTTTCTTCCCATCTTTAAGTAAACATTCACTACCAGAAGTAGTTTGTTTATTGCAAGTTATTTTAAAATACTAGCTGTGCTGAAAGTAACCTTGTGCAGAGTATGATTAGGGTGGGAAAGTAGCTGCTGTCATGCACTTTTTTGTCCATGTGAGGGATGGATGGCTGGAATGCTGGCTGGCAGTGGGTGAGCTGGAGTGGGTTGTGGCTCTGAGCACCCATGCATGTTTTAGAGGTGTGTGGAACTGAGGGTGGGTGCAGGAACACTGATTAGGTCAGGTGGCACCTGTCTTAGAGTGGCCTCCAAGCACATTGCTTACAGAATAAAAATGTCTGCCAAGAATTGTCTGTCGGAGTCAGATGCACTGTTTTTCTACAGCCTCCAGACACTGAACCTGGGAAGCCTCTGCACTTTCTAGTCTGCCTGATGAGAAGGAAACTTACAGTGTATTATCCATATTTTATAGGCGCAGAAAGTGTATCTCTGTTTTCAGAAAGATCCAAGAGGAGTCTTGGACAAAAGATAAATTAAAGGATCTTTAGGTTAGTACCCTGTTCATGGGATTAGTCATTGCGGTTCAGTCTGTTTATATTTTCCTAGTTTTCTTTTTAAATACTGAGATTTTCTTTTTCTTGATGTTCCACTCTTTCTGAAATCATCTGAAGGATGTCTGAAATCAGTCACACTCTTTGGGAGACACATCCTGTGCCAATGAAAGATGGGGCATTTTCCAAGAGATTATCACAGAAGTCATCCCAAAATACATGAGAAAAAGAAAGAGAGTAATTTACTTTCTCCCTTCTAGCGTGTTTACCTCATCTGAATGGAGAGGAAGAACATAAATTCTTTATATTTCTAATACAGAAAGGAATAAAGAGGAAACACTTCTCTTCTGAAATGGCATATTGGCTCCAGAGACTGTGTATGAAGTGAAGACTTTTAGATATGTTGTGTTTATCGTAATTATGTGAGTTGGACAAAAAAGTAAATTATGTGAGTTGGATAAAAAAAGTAAGCTTAACGCTTATTAAACCATCTCTAGAATGCTGTCTGGTTTTAACCCCCTCACGCATGTAAGAAAGATGGCAATAAACATGAGTAAGTCTAGTGAAGAGCCACAATGGTGGTGCTGGGGTTGGAGCAGATGACCTGTAGGGACAAGCTGGGAGAACCAGTCTTGTTTTGCCTGGATAGCAGGAAAGCTTAGGGTGTACCTGAGGACAGCCTTCTAGGACCTCGGGGAAGGGGTTCCCAAGCATATGAAGCCAGGCTGTTCAATGAGTTGCACAACTGCACAGCAAGAGCCAGAGGTCATGAATTGGGGATTTTAAAGGCATCACTGCACAAACCTCTGAGCAACCTGTTCTGAATTTGATGTTGAGATTGCTTTGTGGGGAGGGGACATGCTGGATAAACTAAGGGCCTTTCAAGGTTCCTTCAGCCTCAGTCGTTCCATGATTCTGAGTGAAAGTACTTTTTAGGTGAATTGGGATTCGAGATATGACTTTTAAATTTAAGTTTGGAGGCTTTTGCTATTAGTAAGGAGGGGGAATGCAGCTTCCCCTGTCTGTCAGTCAGTATTAGAACATAGGAGATGCTTGCTGCTAATTCCATTCATTTTCTCTGCATTGGAATCTAATATTTATAACATTCAACTTCTTCTGCCTCAGCCTACTTGGTATATGTGCCATCTGTAATGACTAACTTCAAAATCCACCAGGAAAAACTTGAGATAAAACAGAACCTAGGAATGTTGTAAACATTGCCTACATTGGTGTTGGTCTGAATTATGCATTGCACTTTTAATCTTTCCCATTATGCTTTTAATTTTTATTCTTCCCACTCAGAAAACAGTCACTCTCAAGTATTAAGTAACTTACTGGGGCACATAACCAGGGCTTGTTTGTTTTGTTTTGTTTTTTCCCCTGTAATTGATAGTAGGAAACACGTTTCTAGGACAAAATGCAAATGAGACTGTTATGGGAAAAATGACCTTTATGTAATTTAATTTGAAGTTGGTTATGTAAAGTAATTGCATGAACCTTTTTACTCAGCTTGGGGGATACTGGGATAATATTGATTTAAGCAATCATAACATCAGGGAAATGAGAGAGAAATACTTTTTTCTTCTCTTCTTTCCAACCAGGGTTCTGTCATTTGGTCGTAATAGATGTGTGCAGTCTAGTTTTGAATAATATGAACAATAGTGCTTCCACCCCCTTAGTTGTGACTTAATTTTATAATTATTCTTCCTGTTTTGCATTTGCTTTATCTAATTCAGCTGATAATCAGAAGTTTATTCCAGATTAAACAGAGAGATCTGGGAGCTGCCAGTTCCACGTTTTATTGTAGAGGTGAAATTTCTGTGTAAGCCAGGAGTCTGCAGTGATGAGAGCAGGGAAGAGCAATGGTGTGACTTCCTGTGTTGGAAGCTGGGAGACCTTTGCTACTTTCTCATTTCACTCTATTTCAAGGAAGCACTTGGACAACTGCTTCAGAGGTAGCTTTGTAACTCTTTGAATCAATCTGTGTGGTGAACGTGAAGGGCTGTGTTGTTATATCTTTATTGATGGTGAATATTAACTTATTTCTCAAGACTCCTCACTGAAATCCTGAGGAGCAGCTTCTGAAGGGAAATAATACCTGATGGAAAACAAAGGTATTACTATCTGGAAACATTTGTGTATTTCCAAATATAGTAATGTAATTGTAAGTTTGACTTCAAAACTGTTTAGAATTCAGCTGAGCTAGCAGCAGAGCAAAGGCAGACAGCAAGGGAAATGGGACTGGAGTTCAGAGAACTAAGGCAGTGTTGACAGCAGTCTGTCCTGCCTAATGAAATAAATTGGCATCCTTAGGAAGCAGCCTTTAATCAAACTTCTGAGGTATGCCTCCAAAGTTATGCTAAGGACATTCTGTGGTAGGGTTGTATGTTTACTGCCAGACACCAAAACCTAATTTTGCTATGTTCCTGTTAACAGTTTCTATTATCTCCCAGAAATTCTACACTGGACACTACAGTCATAACTGGTTTTCTGCTTGCCATGTATGTGACACAACTGCTGTAAATAGTGACAAAGGGATAAATATTTTTTCATGTTGGCAGTAATGAAGCAAGTGTGACTGGATCAGTTGTTAACCTGTTTCAACTTACTGACCTTTGTTCAGTGTTTGGAGTTAGATTTTTGTTGAAGATACAGGAAGAAAATAGTTTTTGTGGCACAGCAAGCTCAAAAGCATTTACTTCATCTAAGAAGGGGGTCATGTAATAAAACCTTTGAAATGGGACCTTTCTAGTTTTACCTTGTTCCTTTATTTCACTGGGTTCTAATGGTGTGTGTTGGAGCAGGTGGGAACATGCAATTTTGGTCACACAGTCTTGTCATGAGTGTTGGGCAGGGGGACTGAAAAGCAAAGGCTCTAGGGTAGATTCCTGATGTGCCTTCAGCTGAGGCATGTAAACAAATCATCAGTTTTAAGATTGAGTGTTTTGGAAAAGTGATCTGAGAGTTTCTTCACTATGTGTAAGCAATGAGAAAACTGGCACATTTCAGATCCAGATAATTGATGTTATTGCAATGTATAATTACATAAGGCTTATATATATACACACACATATGTGTGTGTGTATATGTACAAATAGTACAAAAGTTCAGTGCTTTTTGAATTTTGCCTTGCAATCAGTTTTTCTAGTAACTGGCAAAGGAAAGATCTAGTTTGTTTCTGAAGCCAGGTTCTAAACCTTTCAGCATTTGTATTTCTGCATGTGTTTGTTGAAGTGAAGACAGTTTCCATTTCAAGGCAGATAAAAAAAATAAACACTGAGCAAAGGAACTTACAGTAATATTCAGCCAGAGTATGCTAATGTGGACTAAATTAAAAAGAGATTGATGCAGATTTTCTGAGTTTTGTTATTTTTAAATTTACATTTTTTGGCCTGTGATGATTTCTTTGTACTGTTAGCTGGACTTTAATGAATGTATTCCCATCACTGTGGCATGATTGCATTTCTGAGGTGGACTCTAACTAGCCTCTTTACCTAATGCTGTTTAATATGCCCAGTGGGATGATGGGTTCTGTGCAGAAGACATCCTGTCTTGAAATTGTGGCTTTGTTGCTGTAGGGTCTGCTCTAGTCCCTTACAGCAGTCTCCATTCTGGATTTTCTTCAGTATCTCATTACTTTTATTTTATTCTGCTGATAGAAATTGTCACTGGCTATTAACCAGTTCTGGGGAATGTGAATTTACATTGCATAGCACTGAGGTGATGGGAGGGTGGAGGTATAGAAGGGATTTGTGTAACTGTTTGTCTGCTGCAGGACTGGAAGCAAATGTGTCCCTCTGGGCAGAATTCCTCTGGGAGATAGAGCCTTCTGAAGCTCTTCCCCCATCCTTTAATGTGAAATATGTACTTTTTCTGGATGATGGCATTTTCTGTGATATGTACACATAAAGCACTTTTTGAGAGCTGTGTTGTAACTGAGTTCAGCAAAGTCTTTCAGTTCTCAACCTTGATCTTCATTGTGTAATCCTCCTCTCTTCCTTGTGAAACACTCTTGCTTTCACTTGTGCAAAAACTTTCTCATGGATAAAGTTTGCCTCTTTTCTTCATGAGAATTCAGCTTTGCAGTTCTTGTCCTGTTTTATATCAATTTTAACTTCCTGCATTGTAGACCGAGTACTTTGTCTTTTTGTTCTCTCTCACAGAATTGAGTGGCTTGAGTTTCAAGGGACTTTAAAAATCACCTGAGGGTGAGAAAATCACCTGAGAGGGGTTCCAACCCTCTGCCATGGGCAAGGATGCCTTCCACTAGACCAGATTGCTCAGCACTCCATCCATCCTGGCCTTAGGACTTCCAGGGATGGGCATTCATGCTTAGACAACCTGTTCCAGTGCCTCACCACCCTTGCAGTAAAGGATTTCTTCCTAATGTCTAATCTAAACTTATTCAGTTTGAATTATTTCCCCTTGTCCTTTAACTACATGCTCTTGTAAATATTCTCTCTCCATCTTTCTGGCAGCCACCTTTCAGGCAGTGGACAGCTGCAGTTAGGTCACCCTGAAGCCTTCACTTTTCCAGGCTGAACAATCCCAGGTCTCTTAGCCAGTCCTCTTAGGAGAGGTGCTCCATTTCTCTACTCATCTTGGTGGCCCTTCTCTGGAATCTTGCATCATTCTTGGCCATTTATTTGCCATCTTTTCATACCAAATCTGTGTTGTGTGATTTCTGACCTAAAATGGGGAGGGCAGAGTTCTGTTACTGTGCTCTTTTAGCCTCTTGAATGAACAATTGAATCTCTATTTAACCTTCATTTTCTGGAATAAGACCAGACTGGGAGAAAACCTGCTTCCTGTCACCCTGGTTGTACCTTTTTGCCAAATATTTATTAGGTTGCCTGCCTTCAGATTATAGACTGCTTTGAGCCACTTTCTGCTTCTGAAGTGTCAAACATGACTTTGACTCCATTAGTTGTGAACTAATGGTTACACAAATAAAACTAAATGACCCAAGGCTGATGAGTGGCCTTGTCCCCATTTATTTTTTGGGTTTATACTGTTGTGCTGTCCCTTTTGTTTGAAAGATCTGTAGCCTTTGCCTCAGATAAAGTACTGAGAGTGTTCTATATTTTGAGTAAGTTCTAATGTACAGATGGATTCCTTACCAGCATGAGGCACAATATGTCAACCAGTGACATTTCAGTAACGAAAACAAGATGCTGCAGCATCATTCAGTTTCTTTCAGTTGTCAAATTGTTTTTAACAGAGATAGATACCAGTGTTAGCAGTCGGGCTGATTTGTATGAAAACATGCAATTTAAACTCTGAAACTCAGAGCGTCTGCTATGCTATGCCTCATCCTAATTTAGAGGGAAAAAATGTAGCTTTCATGTGTAAGGACTGATCAGTGTCTTTGCTGGTAGTTGTTACTTTTGTGTCTGTGTTGGTCTGTGGTATCTAATTTTTTTTTAACTTCTTTCTGAAAACTAGGACATCAGTTGACAGATCTTGAAAGAAGACAGCTACTGGCAACAGCAGCATCTTTGTATGTGGCTGAACAACTGAGATCACAGCGATTTTTAGGGACTCCAAGGTAAGTTCATTTGTAGGAATTCAGATGTGCTGATGCATTTTATTAATGGCATCTTCTCATGCACAAGAATAACTGGTGAGAAACTGCATGGTTTCTTAATATAGTCTGTTTTTTCTAAATTCAAATGAACTGTGGTTTACATTTCCCTACTCGCACAAGTCATACATGATTATTTTTATTCTAAGTATTAGCAAACTAATAGGCACAAAAATGTGTTACAAGCCAGTACAGTAATTAATGCACATCAGGAGTTTCATTAATGCAAAATGTTGCTGCATTAGTAACTAACCACAAATTGAGCATCACAAATTTCCCATGTGCCCATTTGAAGCAATCTAAGCACTTTGGCATAATATGAATATTCAGCTACAGAGCTTTAAAATATTGTAGATTTGTGAGTAATTTGCTACCTTGATGAAGAACCTTAATAGTTTAGAGTCTTAATTCTGAAAACACTTTCAGACTGTAAAGGTGGAAGGTAATTGATGGAAGAGTCAGCACCTTGCTTTAAGTATGGTGTTTTTGTGCTTTTATTCCCCCACTCCTCCATTTTTTTTGAATTGTAGCTGCCAGTAACCTAGGCAGTACTGTTAATTGTTCACAGTAGACCATGTCAAAATGCTAATTCATTTCTTTGGCTTTTTTGCACAGTATGTTTTTTTCCTCTAAGATATCTAGCTTTTCTTGTCCTCTGGCCCATCCCTGTCAGTGCTTTGAGACCTTCTGTTAGAATTAACTGAATTTATGAAGCTTGTTTCTGTAGTTGGTGTTAGCAACGGCTGTATACAGGGAATCCTGACTTCAGTGTAACTCTCCTTGCCTCATGTTTTGTAGTGTAGTTGCATATATGTTTTCATGTGAGGGAAGTCAATAGTGCAGGATAGACATTATTCACGTTCCATGCCAGTGGTTTGACAGTGTATTCTATTACTGATTTTTCAGTGGTCAGGAATAAATCAAATGTGGTTTCAAGAAGTCTTTATTTTTATTTGTACCCACAAAGATAATTAGTACCATATGGTATTAAAGAAAAAGAAAGAGACACTTAGGGCAAGCATAACAGCTTTGTAATGTATAGCATATGTAGGGCTGGGTCATTGCTTGCCTTATGCATCTATAGGGGAAAGTAAAGCACCTTTTTATTTCCTTCCACAAGTTATATCCTCCATAGCGAATGGCATAAGGAGAAGAACAGACACTCAAATGCCACTCTTACCTAAAAAAAGATGAAGCAGGGAAAATGAGGAGGAGTCTTGATTGTAGTTTTTTACTGGCCAGCATAGAAAGTTAAGTAGTCTAGTATTGCTACAGAGAAGTGATGGATTACTTTATACTTAGAATAAGGATAGGAATTATTAATTTAAGCAGTGATGATCAAACTGCTATTGCATTCTGTGCTCTGATTTGTGATTTTTTTTTTCCTCTTCCCTGTAAAATGCTCTAACTAGCTAAAAAGAAAAGAAAGGAATCAATTTTTTGAACAGTCTTTTAATGTTTTGTTTCTTTTGCAAGTACTTTTTTAGTACTAGGTGTCGGTGTATCTTTATAGAAAAGACACATAGGACTATTTTAGCTGAGATAACAGAGATACATATGAAGTATGGCATTGAGCAATCAGACATGGTCACCCAAATCTTTCTCTGCTGTGTTAGGGAAATGAATATACTCCTGCTTTGAAAAAAAGTTAGCTCATATTTGGAGTGCTAGCCAAACTCAGTCACACGTATTCTTCCACCACGGGAAGAGAAGGCAGCAGAGTCTGGTCACATGAAAAAAATACACATTTGTAAAACTAGATTAAAGTAAGATTTTTCAGATTTTAAATGGTGAAGCTAAGGAATCTTTTCAGTACAGAAGAATCACTCTCTCTTGCCATGATGGCATGTACTTATGAATCCTTCAGAAGTCAAGCATTACCATTTTCTCCCAGTGGTGGCTGAGTGTGGTTCTTATTGAATGTGTCATGGTTTCAATGCATACATACTGTTAGATCTACTTGCTTTAATGATAGCACAGCTGCCTGTTTGAGGCCAAGTAAGGATGAGCTAATGCAAAAATGCTTACTGGTGAGTAACTTCTGAAGAAAACCAAACGTGATAATGATACCTTTTCCCCAAAATCATACAGCTTGTTCTAAGGAAAAAGGAAAGAAACAGAGGCAGAATGAGGTCGAAAGATTGTGCAGTGTCTTGGACAGTGTTCTCCATTCCTTAGAGCAGTTAGTGGACTCCCTCTAGAGGGGACTGAGCACTGTGGAGCATGAGAGATACTATAGTCCCATCAAGGATTCTTTACTATGTCCTTAACCAAACTGCATCTGACTTTGAAATTTTTGAAGGTGCTCCATATCGTGGGTATTTTTTAATGAGCAGGTTGTGGCCAGAGAAAAAGCACAACTTTATTCATAAGACTGCACTCTGTTTGAACAATAGTCGTAAACTAAAAGTTCAGAGTAGGAACCTATGCTACAACAAATCCAAAAGGCCAGTTGTGATCTTGGGTACAATCTTCAATCTTCACTATGGCAGAATTGGGCATTTGGAGTCTGTGTGAGTTTTAAATCCCTCTTGTAGGATGTGAGCAGCCTAGACAGACTGCGTGCTCCAAAGCTGATCTGTAACATTTGGACAAGTGGTTGGTTTGGACAAGTACATTGATACGTTGATCATCGCCTCCAGAATTTCAGCTCTCTGGCACTATTTATGTTGACAGCATTTTTTTTTTCATCTGCACTGAGAGCAACTGAGCAAGTCTTGTGCAAAAAACTACTGAAGAATAGTATTTTGAAATCATACATTATTTCTTTTAAACTTGTCACAGCTGTCAAACAGACAGTTTTATGCTAAATTAGAGTTATATGCTTATCTTTGCTTTTAATTTGTTTTCTTTTCCCTTTTGGGAGCCATGTTTATAATATGAATTCCTTTCACAACTGCAGGGGTATTTTATTTTCCATTTTTTCCCTGTGATTTATTCAGCCCATGATCAGGATTGTTATTCTGGTCAGATAGACAGAAAGCACCATGTTTAGAGCTCTTAGCAGAAGTTCCAGCTTTCACTCTCAGTTACCAGGCTGTAATCAGATGAAGTGCAGCTGAGCCAGATTAAGGAATTTTGTTGCAGGCTGCTCCTCCCTTGCTTTCTGTCTTTCCTTCTCCTCCCCAGGTATGGAGGTGTGATTTTGTGTGTAGTTGCATTCCACTCTGGTTCTGCAAAAAGGACCTATGTTAGAATAGCAACTCTTTAATAATAGTTTGCTTCAGGTCATTCTGTCAGAAGCAGGTTATTTCTGACATGTGAAATTATTCTGGAAGAGCTACAAGAGTGGAAATGTGTAGCAAGGAGGAAGATGTGAGCTCATA
The DNA here is from genome assembly GCA_013397555.1 of Urocynchramus pylzowi. Lineage (NCBI taxonomy): Eukaryota > Metazoa > Chordata > Aves > Passeriformes > Fringillidae > Urocynchramus > Urocynchramus pylzowi. The sequence goes on along the minus strand of VZRH01005651.1, from coordinate 1,422,506 downwards.
AAAGGGAGTCAGAGGTGGGCCTTAGCTCTTTTCCACAGGTCAAACTAGTAGCAGCATAATGATGGGGATTTCTCTATAACTGATGATATTTTTTGGGGTGTGACTGGAAAATATGTATTTTGCAGTCCCCTGAGTGACTGAATAATCAGCTGTAAGGTTCTTGCTGAAACATGTTCTGATGACCAGCAAGCTGTTTCCACCTTTGGCACCCAACTTCCTTCAGCTAGTTTCAGCCAACCTGACCTCTGTAGCGGCAGTCTTCCTTGCAGTAGGTGGGCTGGTGTTGAGGTTAGTGCAGGTCACAAGCCCAAGGCTGGTTTTCCTTTCCTGTGCCTGAATAAATGGTGTTATAATTTGGGTGGAGCACCCACAGGTGAGTTTCCACTGTCTGTATTGTTATATAGTACCCCTGGCCTCATCAACAGTCTCCTAGAACTAACTTGCCAGGCTTTAGCTAGAGCAGCTGTTGGTGTGCTCAGAGTTACAGGAATATAGGCATTTACTTTTGTGATGCAATCAAGTATTTAGAGCATTTTCTTTTTTTTTTTTCTTTTTTTTTTTAAGCTTTGATTTAACTACTTTTTATTTAACCCATTTTCTTGGGAAAAATTGGATGTGGGATGGTTTGGCTTTTTGGGATTCTTCCTCGTTGGGGTGTTTTTTGTGAGCCACATACCAATGTGACTATTTCACTGTGATATCCAGATAATAAGGGCACATATTTCCTACAGGAAAGAGCCATGGATGATTAATGATGGTTTCATTGTTCAGCTTTTAGTTATTTTACCTAGGACTTTTCCTACTTACTCCACAGTCCACTTTATTGTGAAACTGGTGCCACCCACAGCTGCTGAACAGATTTACAGCATCTAGTAAAATGCCAAGGTCTTCTAGACAGAACTTGATCTTGTTTCAAGTGGAAACATATTTTGGCTGAAGTGAATCCAGCTTATTTTATGTCTGTTTGATGTAGTTAGCCTTTGAGACCAGAAATGATGTTGTACAGTTGAATCTTCACATTTTGGCTTCAGACTTGTTTTCATTAGTGGGTTGGGAGGGGAATAGGAGAGTGTCTCTCCAGGTGTGGCTACATCATGCTATCTCACGGGTCTACTAATGTGATGTTTATACTACTAAACCCAATTGCCTACAGCACTTCCTATGTGTTGCTTGTGTTGGCTGCTGAGTGTATTTTCCTAATTTTTCTATGGGTTTTACCCTTTCATCATTTATGACTTGGAAAAAAACCAGTGAGGCTGCATGCCCATATTACCTGACACTACACACAAAAAGATGGTAACACATTGGAAAATGTTTTAAATTGCTCGCAAGAAAAAAAAACACTGAAGGTTTTTCTTGCTTGTGTATTTAATATAGAAGACTGGATTGGGAGTCTTGAGTTAAACTGTTCTTGTGGGTCCTTAGAGAAGTCAGTTGAATTTGGCCTCAGTTTACAAAAAGACAAAGCGGCCTTAATACTTTGCTGCCCTATTGAGGTTTCATAAATATCTGTTTATCAACATGTATGAAGTACTTAGAGGCCTAAAATGGATTATGCTTTCTAAGCATAAAATGATATTTTCCCATGAAGGAAAGTATATAGTGAAAAGTTAAAATACAAACAAGTTTTTGTCAAGTTTTGAAATAGCTGGGCTAAATTTTTGTTTTAAAATTCTGAAATCCAGAGGTCCCATGCAGTGGACATAAAATGGCTGGTGAACTGCAAATACAGAAATTAAATTATTTAGCTTTCTCATTAATTAATTATTCGAGGTTCCTGTCTGGGTTCATTCAGTACAGCTATACTGATGTTTGCCTTGCCATTGCTTGATTACAGGGCAGCAAGGGAACTGCTCAGAGAGCAGTAGAGTCCCACACCTCTCAGGCATCCTTGCTCTCACAGAGACTACACCTATTACCCTGCTGGCGTTGGGACAGAGCCAGCTCTTTGCCAGCCTAGGGTTTCCCCATATGGAAGGATGGTCAGCTGCCCAATAGGAGAGCTTTTTGGCTTTCCTGCACTGCTGGAGCAGCACGAAATAAGGTTATGTTACATTAATTTTAAAAAGAAGGAAGATGATACCAGGAAAATTAACTGGAGTCGAACTGGCTTCTTGGAAAAAGGAGTTCTTACTTTCAGCACAGGCACTGCTGAACTATATCAATTGTATTATATGAATTTAAATTTTTATTTCTTCCTTAGAACTGTAGTATTAACATGAACAGTTATTGCAAGTGCAGCTAAACATGTATACTTCTCAGCCCTACAGGTGCCCTCTATATAGAGATAAACTGCTTTGTTTTCACTGGTGTGGTTGATCAAGTCCACCCACTTGTGGCTTTCTTCATTCTCCCACTTTGGAGTTATGCAGTCATCCTTAGCTCATGAAAACAGCACTGCCTTATCCTTACTGTTCTGGTCCCCTGCTCAACAAGTTGAGCATTTTTCCCATGATTTACTGTTAGGCCTTTGAAAGTCTTTGGTATGTTTGTGTAACTACTACAGCTTCACACCTTTATTCACTGTGTGGTCTTCTCTTTTGCCACAGATTTACAAGGTACTACGACCCTGTTATTCATGTGAAATCCTTGTTTATAATGAGCTTTTCTGGTTGTGGTAAACCTCTTGTCTCTCTAGCTGTTATCTAATGTTCTTCTTTTGACCTCTTGTAAGTCATTACTGTATTTTTTTTTCGGTAATCTTGCTTAATAACTACAAAACCAGATGCCCTATATAATGTTCTAGATGTCTTTAAATCTGGTATTATTTACCCTTCTCGGTTGTTCAGTTGCGTATCACAGAAAGAGGATTGATTATATGTGCTAGAAACAAAAAAGTAGCTGCAAATATATGAAACATGCATTTTTGCCAGTTGGGAATGAACTTCTGTGGAAAATATAAAAGTTGGAATGGCATGTTAAGGTCGCATTTATGACTCTATGGAGTGTATGTATGATTTTTTTTTTAAATTTGATTAAATTAATGCAATCAGATTGAAAACACAGGTGATATAAGGTATTTCTATGGTTATTTAAAAGCACAGCCATTGTTTCATATGATTCCTAAACATCTATTCCAAGAACAGAGCAGTCTGTCATGGGAAGTTTTCATAGCTTGTCATCCCTGTCATTTGTAGGGAAAAATGTGTCCTGGGCACTCAGGAATCCACACTTGTTCAACCTTTAGAGTTGCTAACCATTATGAAATCATTATGAAGATAATAATTACTTAAAGTTTGAATCTCAGTGAACATCTCTTGGGAAGATCCCCACATCTTGCTGAGGTGATTGCTGGTGGGAAAGCTTTCACTGAAGTAAATGGACCTGGCTAAGTCCCTATGTTTATTTTTTATTTTCACCATGTCTTTTGGGAAAACAGCATCTGCTGTAAGAGCTTTATAGCTTCTGTAGCTACTGTTCACTTAATGCTGAAACTTGAATTTGCATAATATAGACATGTGAATGTTTTCTATTGTGCTGCCAAATTCCTGTCCCTTTTTTAGTTGTTCATCTGGCTCTTTTCTCATCTGTGCTTCGCTTATGACCTCTTCTGCAAGATCCTCTCTTTACAAGACCTCTCTCTATTTAATTTACTTTGATCCCCTCTATAAGCCCAACGATTATTTCCTCTCATGCAGGTTTACACCTCCTAAACCTGTTCTTTAATATTTGTCTGTGTGTAAAATGTGTATGCGTGAAACCGTAAAACTGACAAGGTGTGTGCTAATTGCCATGTGCTCCCTGGTCATTTCACAGGTATTTTTAGAATATGCTTTTGTCTTCCTCTGTGTATTTTACTTGGAGTTTCCAAGGGCAGAAATGAAGTTGTGTAGGGTAATTTTATGGAAGGGCAACATTTTTCTTGACTTCTGGGGTCTCCAAGCTCAGTAAATACATCTGTAACTGCATTCGCATGAGAAGTTTTGCTGATACTTCTTTTCTAGGATTATTAAAGATAAGCATGACCATCAGCACCTGACCTTGTGTAGTTCCTTGAGGCACTGGTTGTGTCCTGCTGTTTGTTTGTGTAGTGTAGAGCTTATGCTGGATGCTGTTGCTGTAGAAATGTTGTCAGCAAGATATATGGGAAGCATGTCTCTCATTCAGTATTGTCTGCATACTTTTACATGTATGTGTCTCCATTTGTCCATTCTTTAGCATGCTTACTTCATTCATGTTCACAGAGGCTGTAGTTAAATACAAGATACTGATTGAAGGGATAGGTAATTCATTTATACCTTTGTTGTTGAGTATTACAATTTTCAACCGTTTCTTTTCCCTTTGATTCAACTGCAAAAGTGGGATGGGACACAGAATGGCCTCATTATTGTAGGAGTATTTCTCTGTTCCCTGCAATGATTCCAAAAGCTCTTGCACACTTCATCAGTATTATTGTAATTCTTTGGCTGCAGGATATTTGGCAGCTGTTGCACCCCACTGGCAAATCCTATTCAGACTTCACTTCCATTCACCATTGCCATTGGAGAATTGATTTCTCTCTCCTCTGCACTAACCTTTCCCAATTCATTTTGGATTGTTCAATGTGAAACATTTTAATTTCATATCATACAGCCATTCAGCTCACAATCCTTTTTTAACCTGTCACCAGGGTAACAGCGTAGCATGCTTGCTTTAGGCAATCAAGTTTTTATTTCACATGCTTAATGTTGCATTAAATGTTTGCATTTTGTTTAACCCTCTTAAATACTTTAAAATGTGGGTATATTCTGCAGGGTAATGAAGTCTCTGATTTCAGTGTCAAGTCTTCACAGAAATTGTCTTACTTAAAATAAAAAAAAAGAAATCAGAAGATGAATACAGTAATGAGAAGATTATTAATAAAATCCCAAATGGCTGAATGAGGCAAACATCCATAGAATGGTAAAAAATATTCTTCCTCTGGTAAAACCTTCCAGAGGCTTATTATTATAATCTTTAGACCTATACTTTGGGATTATTTTTACCTGTAAGTGCTTGTATCAAATTAATGCAAATAGAGGATTAATCATGCAATAACATGACTTTAAGAAGTGAAATGTCTGGCCTGTACGTGTCAACCTACTTCACACTGTTTGCCAGATGTGTGTGGAACTGTAAGCTGAATAACAAGTATTTTTTTATACATCAAAATTAGAATTTATTGGGATGATGCAGTTGATTAAAGAAATAGCAGATTTTCAAGTATCTGTTTTTCCTCTACATGCCAACCATCATGGCATGAAGAACAGGGTATAAGCATTTTATTGGAAATAAGAATAACAATGAATTTGTGTTATTGTAGATGATTGCAAAAATAAAATAAAATGGACATTTTCATATATCTGAGAAAACACTGATTTCCTATAACTGATGCTGCAGAGCAAGTCCTGCCTGTCTTGGTAAAGGAATAGAACCAGCCAGGTTTGCCCTCATATTTTTTTGGTTGGTATTAAAAAAATGTCTGTAATAGATGTCCTGAAAATACCCAGTCTATAACTATAATTAGAAGTGTAGTGTTTGCTTTTTGTCTGTTACAATCTAGTTTCAATTACATAGGTATAAAAGATAGAGGGGGACAGGGTGGGATTTGGTTTTAGGATAAGTAAAATCAAAGAACATTGCATTGCAAATAAGCCCAGACGTTCTCGTTTATAATGAAACAAACCCATAATGAAAGCACTGATAATATGCACAAACCCATAATGAAAGCACTGATAATATGCACTTCAGAATACTAATTTTGCAAACCTTCCTGTTTTCAAAATAGGTCATCCATATCTATTGTTGTTTAGCAAAACCAAATGCAGAATATTTGATTACTCTACTAGCCAGTGTGTGTTTCTTGAGAAGACAACTGTTTGCAATAGATCAGACTCATAAAGTTGACTTTGTTAGAATTTTTCTTCCAACAGCATGTAGCTAACCATAGAAGGATAGAAATGAAGTTTCTTCTATTATTTTCCAAGCTTTCTGTCCAGTTTTCTATTTTATTAAGTTGTGCTATAAGCTACCAAATGTTATTGCTTGCCTAAAGAGGTTTGGCAGTGTTTTGTTACTGAATTTTGCCAAAAGGAGCCAAGCATATGGTAACAGTTAATTTATTGGTTCTTCTAACCTCCAGGGAACTCTTTACAGAGAGCATATTACCTTTTTATCTAACATATTTTAAATAAAAGAGCTGTTGACTTGAAATTTGATATACCAGTGTAGAAGCTAAACCTTCAGTGCGGTTATGCTCAATTCAGTCTTGTTTAAGGGTAAGACTGAGAGTGTAAACATACAAGATTGAGCTAAGACTTCTTTCTTTTCATCTTTCAGAGAGGTGGGTCTCTTCTGTATAATTTTAGCATGTGTGTGTTTAAATAAAAATACTGAAAGATGTTTTCTTGAGGAGAGAAATAAGCCCTACCTTTGTCTCAGAAGTCTTGGAGATCTTTCTTCGCTTTTGTTTAAAGATATTCCTGGTATGTGCATTACCAAGGATTGCTAAAAGAAAGGAGTATTTTTCATTTTTTTTATGTAAGACCAGAGGCTTATTTGTTGGTTTGTGACAATGTATAATTCTAATGGGAGAATTATTTGAGAGGTAACAATTCTAATAGTGTTGCTATGTGCTATCTTGGAGTTGAATCTCATCCCTGATATTTGCAAACTCAAAATCAGTCTACTACCTGCTTAGAAGTAGCCTTAGGTACTGTATATTTTTGGTTTTGTGCCTGGGAGGTATTGTGAATCTTAAAAGGAAAGCTACATGGATATTCTCTTGTATTTTCAATGGGATACTTGGGATAGATGGTGCCTTAAGAAAAAAATACTTAATACTGATTTCTGTTGTTTCTTCATAAGTTTTCAAAGACCTGGATATTTTTCCCTAGATCTGTGTTGAGACTGCTCAGATGACTTTTTCTTTTATGATTATGGATGATTCTTTAATATCTTTCACAGACTATTCTTTTCTGTGTAATTAGATGTGGTACTTGGAGTTTGTTTTGGCTGTGGCTTCCCTTTAACATATATCTTCAAAGCCTGTAGTGTGAGAAAGACTGGGCAGGAAAGAACAGCACAGGACCTTGTTCTTTTGAAACCAGGGATGTTTACCCATGGACTTAGAAAGGAGATGACAGGTCTTTATCCTGTCTCTCTGCGGTGCTTAGTAAAATTAGTCTTTCTGCAGTTAGTAGTGAGATGATACAAATAAATTATTTGCACATTAATTCCAGTTTAAAAAAAAATACTTCTAAAGAAGCTGGATTCCTAGGCTTTAAGCTTTTGTTATTACCCCTGTGTGTTCTGATATGTGTTTCTGAATCTCCTCTCTCTGGCATGATGGTGGCAGAGATGGTGACGTACCTTGATGACACAGTAATGACTGTCTTCAGGCCCTGCTGCCCATTTTTCTACCAGACACTGAAATTTAAAGCAGGTCCTCATCCGGCTGCACCTAACTGTTAGTGTCCATAGACAACTTTACCCTGTTTGTCTCCTTGAGCTAGTGAGAGCACTTTTCTTTAAATTTTCTTGCCTTCCCTGCTCCCTCCCCTGCAGCAAAGCCTTTATTCTTGTTACTTGTATCCTCAAATCACAATTATTTTAAGATGCTTACTAATATTAAGTCCTCCTTGTTCCTCTATTCACTGTGGTTTTTTTTCTGTTCTTTGATCTCGGACATTGCCTCTACTACAGGCTGCCTTTTCCCAAGACTTAACACTTGTATTTAAGTGAACCCTTTTGAGTAAATAGGCTGCAACTCTGTTTCAGTGATTTCCAGATTCTGGCAGTCTGACTGCCATTTAAGCTTCAGTCTCCTTATGTTGGGTAATGTAGCACCTTTCTGCAGCCCACTTTTCTTCAGCTTCCTCAGCTTTCTCATTCACACGTGTCTTTCCAGAAGCAAGGGGTAGTGAGGGCTGATAGCATTTTGCTGTTTCACCGTTTAAAAAAGTAGGTTGCAATGAGAAATTGCTGTGTTCAAGGCCTGTAAAGGGTGAAGAGATAAGGACTTCTATGATTTAACCCCAGCCACCAACTATGAAGAGAATTACCTCTACCCTAGCCAAAATCAGCACAGAAGGCTAGTTTGTCTTATCTAGGAAGTTCCAGAGGGGCTGCAGTAATTTGCATTTTAGAAAAATTATGTTGGGTATAAACAAGGAAACTTTGGGCTGAGGGAGAACATGGATGTTGTGTATGGATTCCCTCAGCAGGTGAGTGCACAGGAAGGACTGGACCTGAATGCAAAGTTTTGAGAACCAGTTCTGAACATCTTCTTTAGGTATCCTCTTTCAGCTGCCATACACTACAGCTGAAAGTGTATTTAAAGTATTTTGGATCTTCCTCCTGTTTGTACAACACTTTTACTTCACATTTTAGCATTTCTATTCAAGATGGGTCTGTTTTTTGAGTCAGAAAAATCCTAATGTTCTTTTTAGTGTCCTTTTGATCACATACAATTTGTTTATTCATGCTTGTTTATAGAATAGAAACATTGACAGAAAAACATATGTGTATTGGGTTAATAAGAAAGAGTTACAGTATCATCTATGTGTAATTACATTCATTAAATAGTAATTGGATGTGTAAAAGGTAATGTTTAAAGAAAATTGTTTTTTTTTCATAGCATTTTAGAATGTACTTATGTAGTACATTTTAATATATTATGTTATTTATATATTTATAACATTTATTCTTTGCTTTGTGAATTACTGAACTGCATTGATTAGTGCTAATTGTCTGGGCAAAAAGGAAAGGAAGGAGATGGAACTTACAGTTAAGTACATTGTAGAAGTGCAACCATATTCTTATACTCTTCTTAGACCTTACTTAACTTTCTACTGTTAATCATTGAATATTAGACTAGATGGATATTTAGGCCAGTCAGTACAGCCATTTTTCTGTCCCCATCCTGTATTGATCATCATTATGCAAAAACAACCATCATCAATAAGGTTCATCTCACCTACAAAGGCTGACTTCTCTAATTCTGACCTTAGTCAGCAGAAAGCTTAGTGGGCAAGAGTTTTTGTATTAGTACTGAGAATGAGGCACTAGCTGTTACAAATTTTGTCTTTCACATTCAACCCTAGTTTAATAATTCTCAAATTCATTCAGGTCTGATGTACATAACTTGAGCAAAATTGAAAGTCCATGCACATTTTTTTTCTTATTGTCTTTCTTCTACTTGTGAGACCATAATATGAACAATGGCAGATGTCTTATTAAAAGGATGAAAATACATAGAGGGCAATAGATATTTATTATCTGTGGAATATGTATCACTCTTAAATTATTAGATGCCTGTGTTTCTGTGGCTGAGAGCTGTAGTGCCTAAGCAATGTAAAAATATAATAAGCTTTACCTGAAGGTAGTTCAGCCAATTTCAGGTCTAACTCATTGTGAGAGGTACCTTTCTCTTTCCATTAGTTAAGAAGGGAAAAGATGGTTAATATGAGGTGCTGAAAGCTCAGTGGTGTGAGTGCCGGATGTAAGCTGGCAGTGCAGGGGGTGATGTGTGGAAGGTGGTGGGAGTCACTGAGCTCTGCTATGTGCTGGAGTTGTCTAGACATGACTTACTAGTGCTCGTTGGAGATAGGCATGTTTTATGTTATCTAATATAATTTTTAATGAACTTTTGGGGGTTTTCTCATCTGCTATGTTTTTTTCTTTAACTGAGCAGAATTAGTGGCATTAATCTATTTCATAGTAGTCTAGTGCAGAAGAAACAGAAAACAAAGCTTTAGAATCTGTGAAATATGCCACATTTCTTACATGTAGGGGGGAGGAAGTAGCTGTGACATTGCCTGTTGAAACTGGCTTGATTACTTCTAGCCAAATGCTGTAATCATATTTACCTGTGGTTTGGTAGATACATTGTTGATACCTGTGTTGTCACCCAGCACTAGTTATTGTGCAGGTAGTTTGAAAAGCCAGGCACTGTCTAGAAAAACACAGAGTTCCAAATGAATCACAGCTCTTGGCCAGCTTCTGTTTCTTACACTATGGCATTTAGGATGTCATAAGGAAAATCTGGTCGTCCTTTTGCAGGACTGTGGGCCATCCTGAATGTGCATTTTATGTAGTGCCTGAATTAAGTCTTATAGAGGAGAAAGCACAACAGAAAAATGTGATCAATACAGCTGTATTCCCCAACTGATTTAATTGGCATGAGATGGTTTAGCTCTTGGATGGACTCTTGGTTCTGATGCAACAAGTTTGTGGGAGGTGATAAGCTCTGTGTGATTGGCTGAGCTCTTACAATACTCTGGGACTCTAGTGATATCTAGTGCAAGCATTATGTTTTCCAAGATGCACAAAAAAAATGAGTGTAATTCTATTTTAAACAATAACCTTTGGGATATTGCATATCTGACAGGCTTTAGAGAGACCAGGTCAAATCATGAGTCCTACAAAGTGTGGCAGAAATTCCATACTTCTAGCAATACAGTCTGGTTAGTTCCAAGGGGACTGGCAGATCAGAAGGGTGAGAGACCTAAATGAAACTGTAAACCACAGGAAAGGCAGCATTCAATACACAGCTCTTAACAAAAAACTCTAAAAGATTTTTGGAGGTAGTGTTCTCTTAAAAGGTGTTTTCAGTTTGGCCTAAGACAGGTTGGGGGGTTTTATTTTGGTTAGCTAGTATAATTTAAAATTTTTCCTTAGTTTGCACACTGTGTTCCTTGTGGGCCTTAAAGAAGGCCAGTGTTCTTGCTCTGTGTGCTGTTGCCAAATTTCCTCAGAGATGGCTTTATTCTGATGTCTTTCCTTTTCCCTTGGCTGTAGTAGTTATCTCTCACTTCTGTTACTGTGCCTCCTTTAGTAAGTTCAGCAGGTACTGAAAAGTTTCATTATATTGGGTTTTAAAAACTTTGTTCCTGTATTTCAGTTTGTTGTTAGTGCATGTGGGTCAGATGTATATCTCTGAATAAGAAAGAGATAGGTTAATGGGTTTTTTTGGATTAAGTTTGTAAATTAGTGATAGTTGGGGAAATGGCAGTCTGTTCAAGGAGATGATATCTGACAAGATAGAGGCAGCTCAGGCCATGACTTTTTCAAAATGGAATTTTAAAATTTGATTCTAAAGTATGCATTTTCTCCTCCACAAGTGCAGAACAATTTTTCAAATATGCTGCACTTTACAGTATTTTCTTTGCTTTCAGCTGGCAGGAGCTGGTAGGTATTAAACACTTCTTAACATAAATTTTCCTAGGACAACCAAATAAGAGGGGTTGAGCTTGAATTTAAATGTCAGAGTTGTTGTTGCTTTTTTTTTTTTTTCCTGAATATCTAGACTAAATACCAAACTTAGGATTTTGAGGGAATGCAATTGCAGAAATTGTCATTAAGATCAAAATCTCTTCATGTGAATGAAGGATTCTTCAAGAACTAATCCAGCTGTCATTAGCGAATGTACCAGTGCAAGTGTACCATCTTGTTCATGATGAGGAGCTCATACTCTCACTGTGTGTATTTGACTTTTGATTAGATTTAGTCTAGAGTTGTGAACTGAATGCCTGTTTGTGACTGGAGTGGGCTGGGTGCAGTTCTGGAACCTGGTTTCTGCCTTTCTTTATCAGAAAGGGACCTGGTTTGCACATCCCAAGACCATTCTGCAGTGTGATCCAATGCAATCTAAGTGCAGGTGGTTGGGATAATTTGCTTTGAGAGCTCCTCCCGATCTGAGATACAACACTGGTATTCTCACAGCCCCTGCATATTGTCCTGTTACTTCTGAGTTATCATATTCTCCAGAACTTCTCTTACAAAAGGGGGTGAATGAAATTCTGACAGAAGGGATGACAGATTAAAGCACTAAATGTGTTTTGATTCAGATTTACAGCTATTAGTGGCAATTGAGCTCAAGATTAGTAGGCAGATTTCACTATTGAGATAAGTACAGCAAACCTGGCATGACGTTTACCTGGATGTTTCAAAAAAAGAGAGCATGGAAATTAGTCTTATATGTAGAAGTAAAATTGGATTATTTCCTTATCAAACTTAGATGTAATTTTTAATCACTTCACCTCATTTTCATATTAATAGGTTAGCATTTCCTTCTGCCTAATTTTTATGTGGACAGCAAACCTGTAAACTTCTAAACTTAATGCAAAGTGAAAAATAGCCCACTATTACTGGGAACAGCCCTTCTTTGAATGGAGATGTAGGAAACAGACTGCCCAACAGGCAGCTATGTCCCAATGCCAACATGTTATATGAAGATACATAACTGCTACTGGATGATGTTAACAGAAGAGCTTTAGTCCTTCCTACTCCATCACAGTGGCTTGTTCTGAAGCTCTTTGCACATAGAAAGAAAGTGAGATAATTATTGTAAGACTATTCTTAAATATCTGCACAATAAGTTTCTTTGCTTAAAGAAATAAGGGAAAATTTGTACAGGAAAAGGTATTTACTGTTTTCCTTTTACAGAGTAAATTATTATTACTAGTTTTGCCAACTGCCTAATCTTTTAATAAAAATTAAAAAAAATGTTTTGGAAAACAACGAAGTTATGAAATTAAATACTTTAACTGGAGGAGAAACAGCCCAAATTTTTTTGATGACAAACAGATTTTTAGTTTTTTCTCTCCATAACAGTTGTTAGCACGCACAAGTCAATATTGTTGACTGATCTGATTAAAAACACCTGCTTGCAAGTAGTTCCTCCTTTGGTAAATATAAGATGGTTTAAAAAACAGATTAGAAGCACAGACTTGTAAATTATACTAAAAATAAATGTCTTTTCTCTGTACTTGTGAACACTTGATTTGAGTGTTACTTGCTTCTTATTTCACAAATGCTTGCAATGAGACAAATAGCAAGATCTCTTGTCCAGCATTAATGCTTGTGATGTTTGCTTTTTCCAACAGAAACCAAATACTAAAGCATGTCACAGAAGAGGAAATCAGTTTCAGATATATTTTACATTTATTTATTTGAAATTTTCAAGGTATGCTGTTGCCTGCTGAAGGACTGGGCAGTCTGACCCATTTCTGAAACTGAGAGGTCTTGGGCTCTACTGGCAGCTCCCAGGGTTACTCTGTGTTTCATGCAGTTTACTAATGCAAAGTGCACAGAAACTTGCTGGAATTAAGATCAAGTGCCAAAACTTTTTGTCCCAAAGAATGCATTGTCAGGCTGCAAAGCTGAGCCTCCATGAATCTCTCATTCCTTCCTATCATAAGCAGGGTAGAGTGGTGAGTTCCCCAGGGCTTACCTGGGCCCTGGCTCTTTCTCTTGAGAGATGGGAGGTAGATGCGAACCCCCAGAGGCTGAGGAAGTCTGATAGCATGGATCTTTGATTCTTTGAACGTACACTCTGCAAACATGACTTTGTTATATCAAGAAAGACAGTAACAGCAATCCTACTTCATTTACCTGATAGATTTAAAGCTAAAAGAGCCATGAAAGATCTTTCAAGAAGCTTAGAGCTGTTGTTTGCCTGCATGTTTGGAGGATAATTTCTTGTTAAGACTGTGGAGACAGCTTTGGCAGAGGAGCCCCTAGCTCCTTGCCCCTGCCAGGCTGCTGAGGATGCTGGCTGTAAAACATTGGGCTTAGGGTGTCTTTCTTTGCAGGACCCAAGCCCTGCATGTTTAGAGACCTCCACAGAGGAAGCAGGTTAGCCAGGGTGAGCTTGGGTTCTTTGCAAGGTTATTTCTCAGTTAAATGGAGATGAAATGCATTGAGCCATACTCTTAGGTCTGGGCAGCTAAATTCACCCTAGATTTATAATGGTTTCCTTGGCCCACATCTGAGTTTCACTCCTGAAAGCACTGGAGGTGTTTTGTTGGTCACTGGATTGCAGGCTCTTATGTCAATGCAAATTGCTCAAAAAGCTTCTGTTAAAGGAAAAGGGAACATCAAGATGTATGCTGTTCTGAATCAAAGCACCGTGCACTCCATAGCATCCTTTTAAAGCATTGCTTTTTATTTTATAGTTTACCTTCCATGTAATTTAATTTTTTCCTGTGGTCACTATTCAAATAGAGTATAGGCTATAAATATGCATATTTGTTCTTGATCTCAATGTGGTATGTAAGAAAATGAAATATAAAACCTTTTTGATATAACTGTTGAGTAATTCTTTCAGCCTTTGTCTGATCAGCTGGCACACAGGCTAGTAGAGGTTATTATTTTGTATGACATATGAAGAACTGTAATTTAGTCTAATGATGGTATATTTTCATATTCACAGTGAAAGGGGTACATGTATATGTATGCACATATAAAGCAGGAAGAAGGAAAATCTATTTTAATGTAAAAGGGCACATGATATGTATAGATGGACCGGTCTGAATATATGTCGAAAATGTGTGTGAATAGATATAGAAAATACTTCAAATTGCTGAATAAAATATTCCCAGATTCTTAGGTTCTTGCCCATAATTTTTGATTCTTAAAATAATCCTGTGAAAGTGCTGCTTTTATCTTTTCTGTGTGATGATGAACTTTTATGTTGGAAAGTGTTGAAAGTACTCAGATACTAAAGCTTAGATTTGTGTTTTGTTTGGCAGTACACTTCTGTTTAGAATTCTTTTAATCTATCCATTCCCTGCTTTAATATTCATCTGATAGTTGAAGGTTCTCTGAAGGATATTTCTTTGCATATGAACTTATTAAACCAATAATGCTCAAAAGTGTGAGATTTACTTCCCTTCTTTGTGTTTTGGGGTTTTTTTTTGGTGGTTTGTGGGGGTTTTTTTAGGTTTTTTTTTTCATCGCAAGATAGGCTCTTGTTTGAATTGTTAAATTTCTATTTGCCTTTCTTGATTTTTTTTTTTTTTTTTTTGGGGGGGGGGGGGGGCGCGGGGAAATAA
>VZRH01005651.1:1352405-1407678 GCA_013397555.1 Urocynchramus pylzowi | reverse complement strand
TTTTTTTTTTTGAGGGGTGGGGGGAGGGCAGGGAAAATAAGAAACAATTTATATGGTAGATCTAAAGTTTCATTAAAATTGCTTATGCCCTGTCCCAGGCATTTTAAGTGGGCCATCTGTCTAAACATCTCTGCATTTTTTTCTGATCATTTCCTCGACTTATTCATGAGCCATGGGAGGGCTCCTTTGTAGTCTCCATGTAGCTGGTTCAGTCTACCCCCACTGAATACATCTATGTGCTTGCATAACATATCTTTTCACAGTGCTGGAAATTCTCTGAACTTGGTTCAGATGAATGGCCCACTTTCTGAAGGTCTTTTTTTCTCCCTTTGCAAGATTTGTATGCAGAAACTGACCTTGGTGGCTACAGAATCCAGCACATTATTCTTGATCATTTTACAGGCCACCTGCTGTGAAAGTTATGATGAAGGATTTCTTAATGATTCTTTGACCATTAACATTGTTTTAAGTCAATATTTCACTTTTATTTAACTGCTGAATAGGTAATTGCACAATTGAAAAACAGCTTTATGGAGTGTCATATAATGTGGTTTTCAAACGCTTGTAATCTTTCAAACGGGAGGATTTGTTATGATAGTTTGGGATTTCTCTGTTTACATAAAGTATTATGCAGCAAAAATATCAGAAACGAAGAGGAATTTCTAAGTGTTTTCCCCCTCAGCATTAGAAGGCATATTTTGAATTGGAAGTATAAAAATCTATACTTAATTTATTGATCCTTTAGGAGCTGGTGACATCCTAACTAATTTACATCATCAGTGGTAATAGGGAGAGGGAAGTTTATTTGGCACAAACTGCAGAAAATTGTGGTTTTTATTGAGTTCCTTCTATCTGATTGATTGGTGACAATCAAAATGGCCAGGGCAGTTATTACTTGACTTGCTTTTGTGAGTTTCTGTTTTCTTTCATTACTTGTTTTTGACTAGAATTGGTAATAGTTTAGTTAATGTGTTCCATGAGCACAGTAGGTATGTGTTGACCTAAAATTTTTAGCAGTTGTCTGCTTTCGTCACTGAAAACTTGCAAAGAAACCAGGAGCTTTGGTTGCTGTGTCATTCTCAAGTGTCTTCCTCTCCCACACATGGCATTTGGGAGTAAAAATTCCACACAGACATCACCTCTAGTTGAACAAACAGCAGTGGAGCTTGAAGATAAATAACTAAGCAGGCAAACGGTGCTGTTTTTCCTGTTGCGTTGCTTATGTGTTTTTGTAATTGGTGCTTCGGAGTAAAGCCTTTATGACTTAAAGCCAGGCCATCACTCTTCAGCTGTGTTCCTGTGCTTGTGATGCTTCCCCTTAGAAGGCATTCTGGAGTGGAGAGGTTCAGAACTGCTTTTTTTAGTGTGGAAGGAGTTTCTAACCCCCTTCTCCTGCCATCTCCTGTTGTTGTGGCTGCTGTGCTGCCTTTGCTCTCTGTCCCTTTGTGTGTAACACTCCTGGCAAGTACCAGCAGCTCACAATTCTCCATGGCCCTGCTCCCCATCCACCTGGCACTCATCTTGCTGCGAAACTTGTGTTTCTTCCTGCAGCCAGTGATCTTTATAGGCAAATGAAGTAATTTTATTGGATGATATGTCATTTGCCAAAACTGGGAGAAAAAAGGGAGGGCATATTGAATCCTAGGAAAGACATACTGTGTGGATTCTAGGGTTGGAAGGGAAGTGCCTTATGTTTTCTTTGTGTCTTTTATGATGGCAAAAATTACACTATTTTTATTTTCAGTGGGATTTTTTTTTTCTGTGAATACAGTATGTTGGATTTCAGCCCATTATGTAGAATTTTTAAAGTTCTACATTTTGAGAGTAGCCAGAAGTTTGGGAAGTTTTCTGTGAACTAGTGTGAAATATATTCAGAGTTCAGATGCTTTCTTTGGGAATACTTAAAAGTCTTCTCAGCTAAGGGAGCAACCTTGGCCAAGAACAAAGATAATTTCCCATGCACTGGGATGTCTCAGATTAAAAAAAACCAAACACCACGAAACAACAGAAAACCCCACAACAAATCTCGTTTCCTAGCCTGGTAGAAACTTCTGCATTTCTGAAGTAGTTCATGGACGTGAGCAACTTCATTTTCACATTCAACAAACTTAGACTTTGATCCTTACTTTTGGACTTTGTAATTCTTATTTATATGAACGTTCCCTACCCACAAATCCTATCAAAATGGAGTCTACTACAAGATAATTTCTTTGAAAGGAATTTGGTTTAATGAAGAAGTAGGATTGGCATGAGCTAATGTAAGTATCTCCTAGCCAGTGTCAGTTATAGTTACAAAACCACAGGCAAAGCTGATTAGCAAAGCTGAAAAATGTCCCTGTGCAAAGGGATCTAGCAATTCCAGGAGGGAAGTACAACTTGCTGTATACTTGATGCAGCTCTGGACTTTGCCCTCCTGGCCATTGGTGTTGCAGAGAGAGGAATTATGTGGCTGTTTGAAACCCAGGCAAAGCAGTGATGATAATTGTGCCTTTCAAGAGGCATGCATCCTGTTTGGAGATACACTTGACAAAGCTCAGCAAGACAGGACTGAACAAAAATAATTCCTGCTGGAGAACAAGACTGTCTTTCCTTTGATGGCCAGCAGCCAGATTCATGAGGTCACTTCCAGTCAAATGCAATATGAAGCAGGGCTGTGCCAGCCAGGCTGTAAGGAATCTCATGACACCAGTGAAGCACATCTAAGCTGAGTTTGCAATGTGGTCCTAGTTCTAATCTAAGAAATATGAAGTTGCTCTAAATCACTAAATCCTGTTGGTTGTTGCAGTGGAGTGTCATGGAGAACTTAACCAGGTGGTGCCTGTATTCCTCCTTACTGGTGTTCTGATACCAGGAAGTGCAATGAAAACATCTCTCAGCTTGCTGCCTGCTACCTGTGCAGGAAATTCCTCTTCCTCTTCTTCAGGAACTCCTGTGTCTGTCACATTTCCTATCAGCCAGTCTAAATGTTTGGTGACATACAGGAATTCCAATATGAGTGCTGAGAAATGACATTGCACCAATAAACCATAGATAATTCCTCAGATTTATTGTTTTGACAGTTGTCACTATATTAAATGTGAAAGGGGACGCTTGGCATTGTTAGCACAGGAGCAGGTTATTTTCAATATATATAATCTGTCTTGTGGACTTTTAGGGTAATGAGAGAGGTGAGCTAAGGTGCTTGGTGAAATTTGATGTAGGCCTTACTTGGCTTGCATCCAGAAGTAACTCAGGATTAGTATGCATCTATTTGTGTCTCATGTATTAAGCATTTCCATTTCCCCTTTTTAGGCCCATGGCAAGGCACAATTTTTGGAAGCTCCTTGCCTCATTAAGTGCTTGAACTTGTGCTTTCTTAAGTTCCAGGTATCTAAAAACTTGATGTTCTTAAAATAATTGTTGAAATCCTTAGCAAGTCAGCATATTATCCTTGGCTTGGACAGATAATTTCTCCTCCTGTGGCCTCCAGAAGCCTCACAGTTTCTTCTCCCTATTGATTCCAGAGGAAACCTGAGCACTCTCTTTGGGGACATGTGGTTCACTGGTCACCTGAATCCTCTGAAAGATGCATGTGGCATAATGTGTTTACAGGTTTTAACACTCTGAAGGCTGCAATTAAATGTGTAGTAACCACTATAATGTACAATACATTAATGTTATAGCAGAAATGATCCTTGGAAGAGACTTAAAGGTGATAAAATTATTATCCCTACAGATTTCTTACAGAAAAATCAAAATATGTAAGAGTCAATGTGGAAGAAAAGCTATACCAAAGTGTGTTTTTGTTTTAATGGAGTTTAAATCACACCTTCCTGTCTTCCCTTTAGGCCATGGTGGTACATGCTCATGGTAATGTATGGTGACTGCTCCATATAAAAGTTATAGTATACTTTTGGAAACCATTTGTTATGGCAAAGTGGAAGAGACTTGAGAAGTTAGAATGAGGAAATTGAGAATGAATATACATTTAAATAAAATAGCTGAAACTTGCATATTTCACTCTGAATTTCGAAGAATGGAGGCTCAGTTCTCATTCCTTTGCTGCCAGGTGTGTGCTTTTTTAAGTTGAAAAGATTCAGGTTTCCTGTGTTACTTGATAAATGGTGCAGCCACAGAATGCTGCAGGAATAGGTATAATCCTCCATGTGGGCTGTGATGATACATCATTATTTTTTCAGTATGCTTGAAGGGCTCTGTGGATGAGATACTTAAAAATGTGTATTAGTTATAAAATTACTTGTATTACTTGTTTGGCTGAATCTTTTGTCTGTAATTGGCTTTTAATTAAGGTTTACTGAGAAGGAGATTAAAGAAATAATGATTATATTTTGCTCTTGAAAAGACTGCTCCAGTTATCACTGTTGCTATTCTCCTGCCAACCCACTTTCTCATCTGCTTTTCATCCTGTTTGAGCTAATTCTGCAGCAAGTGCTGGCTGCATTCAAGGGCCTCCTATAACTTTATCAGCATATCCAGTGTGTCAAGGCAAATCTAGAAAGAAAGTAAGAGTGTTTGCTCTCCTTATATGCTGTTTGACAGAAAAATGTATTTAGTATATATTTTTTTCAAGTATGCTCTCCAACTGTGTCTATAGATTAATGATATTTTATATACTTCAGGACCATCCTATGAGGCAAGTGCTTCTGGTTAACTTGGGAGAAGCATGAAATCTCCGTTAAAAATTTTTCTTCTGTCTGTTTCTTTTTTAGAATTCCTATTGCTAAATCAAAGAGAAGTAGCTGGGAGCTCTCTGTGCAACTAGGAGATGGAATTTACCCAGTTGCAGTTTCAAAGCATGGCTCATCATTTTCTGTAAGTTTGGCTCATTTTCTAAGAAATTCAGTGCATTGAGTCAGTATCTATATTATCCTTGATACCTGCTAAAATTCTCCATCTTTTCTTTGACTGAGGATAGGTGTGTGGTTTGTCTTAAGTAGGCATTGCTGTGAATTACCAAACAAGACTCTGACAGTTAAATAGTGCTAGTGTGCTAAAAATTTTCTCAGGGCTCATGCCTGTGGAACAGTTTTGTATATAATTGTTTATTAAATTAGTTTCTAAATTATTCTGTTTAGTGTCTTGTTTGGAAGTAGCATCTTGTATGCCATTGTAGATATATGAGAGCAAGAAAATAAATGCAATATTGACAAAAATTGCATTACCTTAAGCTAGTGTTTAGAAAAACAAATCAAAGATCCAAGCGAATTGAATAAGCAATCATACTGGAATGGCATTATTCAGCACTCTGTGGTAGAACTGTATGTGATCATAGTAAAGTGCCAGTGTTTCAGGATGTGCTTATTCACTTCAGATTAATGTGTATAAACTTTTTTTTTTTTTTTACAAATGTTCTAAGGTAATTGCTTAAGCACTTAATGTTGTCAGGATGAAAGGCAGAAGGACAGACCATGACAGTAGAAGAACAGTAATGCTGGGTTCGTTAATTCACTGTTCAGCGGGAATAAAGCCAAGACACAAGATGGTTGAAGTATTAAGAAGATAAATTTATAGGGAGATCTACTTTTTATGTCTGCTAATGGTGATTCTGCAACCAAAATGAGGCTTTATTATTTTTTTTAAATAGGCCGTTGACTTGTATAGTATTTGTTGACACTTAGGCAAAAGGTTTCAAAAGGGCCTTAATAAGGCAAATTTTCTTAGCATGGCAATGGCACACCCTCCTTGCTGAATTGTTGTTTCTGAAGCAAAGGCTAAGTCTGCATGCAGTTTTAAAAATCTATATAATACTCCTAACAGGCATCCTATGAACTTGGATGCAGCCCATTCAAACAACAGCACACTTCTGTCAGATTTCAGCCCAGTTTAGAGCTGGGCTGTCACTGGCTTGTGTGACAGAGACAGCCCTTCCCAGGAGCAGTCATTGCCCTCAGCCTTTCCACCTTTCTGCTGCAGCACAAGAGCTGCCTGCTGCTGTGGGGATGAGCCTGCTGCTGTGGGGATGAGCCTTGCTGTGAGTGTTGCACAGGCCCTGGCTGCTGTGAGCTGAGATCTAATTCCCATAGTTACACTTCTCCAGACCAGAGAGCTGTTTAGCACAGCCAATTACACAAGCATACGTCCACATACGTGCACACATTCTGAGAGATGTGCTTGAGTCCAAACCTGTCTCTCAGTTTAAATGGAACTGCTAACAGTTGGGATGTCTTGCCCATGAGAATTACATGAGTATGAGAATTACAGCTAGTATGAACCAGTTTGACAAGGTATATGTGGAGACTAATTTCTGATCATTTGATTTGTTATTCAAACAATAACAAATGTGAAAGTTTCTTCTCATATCCTTGTATCCCTGCAGTAAGTTACTGCTTTTACCTTCTACTGCTAGGCAGGGAGGCAGGAGCATCCTGCAGTGTCAGAGAAGGGGTGCCTAAGCACTAGGGAAAAATTAGGTGTGCCAGGTTAGGAGCAGCTGTGTACCTAAAAGCCTGGGCCAGAGGGATTTGTGACAATTGCTTTTGCATTTTATTTCCACTTGAACCATGCCCATATACCTGGGGAGATGTAATTCCTTATTTATTTGTATCTGGAAAATACTTTGTGAAATAAATCACATCAGGTGGATTTCAGAAGTCTGTTTCACTTAAACCATATACCTATAAAGACACAGTGTATTGAAAATTGCACCTGAACTTAGTTATATAAAAAGTGGGTAACTCTTTTTGAATGGCAGGGTTGTTTAGAGTTAAACTTATTTTTATTGTTACTGGATAAATAGCAGAGGACGTGTTATTCTTCATCAGTAATTTTATTTTTCCTGGTGTTCTCCTGTGATTGTGGTACAGATAAGAGTTTATAGTAAATACAGCATGTCAAAAATCTGGATTGTTATTCAAAACTTTACAATGGAAAACCAGCTGCCTTAAAACTTCAAAGAAGAGAAGTCAGGACTAGAAATGAGAAATCTTGTTTCTGATCAGGAGGTGTAACATACCATCAGGAAAAAAAAAGGGGAAATTCAAAGCCTGCTTTATTAACTTTGCTGTCAGAAACGCAAGCCTCACTTTTTGAACTTCTGCATTTAGTTTTTTGCTATTAGGTTGGTGTGACCCAGGCTCCTGCCTTTGTGGGTTGTGTCCCCTCGTGGCTTGCGACAAAGACAGCTGAATCTGCGGTGCCGTTCGAGCCCGCTGGGAGGGCCCCCTCCTCACTCCCCTTCGGAAGTTTACTCGCGCTGCAAACCGCGCTTTGCACAGCGGCATTCGCACCCTGGTTTACTTTGCTTACCCCAGGGACCCTTCCAGCCGTGCCTCCTTTCCCCCCGTGTATGCCCTGCTGCCCTGCCCAGCCCGGAGCTGGCAGCTGGCGGTGCGCGGCGCTGTGCGGCACCGCGGGCAGCACTGCGGGCAGCGGGCGGCACCGCGGCTCCCGCTGCTGCCGGCGCATCGCTCGCTCCTCAGCGGTTTGGGCTACGGGTCAGCTGTCGTCTTCTTCCTTTAGCAGCAGACTCTTGGTGAATTGTGCCGTGTTAACTGCTCTTCGCTGCTCTTTATTTTGCAGAGTTTTGAGTTTTGAAACCATCTGTTTTTAACTGTTTTGTTTGTAACAGAGGTCCTTGATGGGGGCTGGCTTTAGGCCACTTCAGCAGCCTTGCTTTCCAAAACTGAAGGATTTAAAGGATAAGTGGCCAACAAGTGTGAACGATGCTCTTTGCCTGAAGCATTGCAAACAAAAATATTAATTTTTATAATTCCAGTAGAGGTTGAAAGCTTCTGTGAATCCTAATTTGATATATTTTCTTTTAAAGTAGAAGTAACTTGTTTTTTATTCTGAAGCCAGCAACATATATACTAGTTAAGTTGTTGTACTTAAGTTTATATGAAATAATTGTACTACAGTTTTCAGTACCAGACAGTTGTTTCTGGTGATATCCTATCAATATAGCAAATGCTTTTGCGATTAAAAGATTCCAATGACCTGACTTGAGAAATAAATTTTAGCAGCTTTGGTGGGACCCGATTGCTTGTGTACAAAGAGCTTGCCAACTAAGTTGATGTAAATGTCATTTATTCTTTTTTTCTTTGTTGTATATATTAATTGCTAGAAGAATCTTTAAACTAACTGCTTGTCATGTATACCACTTAGTTTTTTAGAGGACAGATGGTCAGATTCTTAGCTTTGATTAGTGTTCTTCTTATGCTTAAAACCTTTTCTCTTGTCAATTGAATTAAAGATCTTACAATCAAGATTGCTGCTAAAATAGAATTTGAAGGAAGAATACCTTCCTTTCCATGAGACAGTAACAAGCAATACAAAACAGCAACAAGCAGCCCAGAAGCATCCCACCACCAGAATCTGGAATCTTTTGTTTACTTCAATTACAAACAGGAGTCTTTCCCATCTTGCCATTTTCAATTGCTAGGCTGGGTATCACATGTGTTTATTTTATGATTTCATTGATTGAGATTTGCTGTTGAAGGTTGGAGTCTCTTCTTCCTTTACAAAACTCAACTGTTCTGCAGAGGATTGAAGGGTGGGAGAGGCAAAATCAAATGGGAACCTACATATATTGAGGAAACCTGGTTAGCAGTGTGGTTTCCCTGCAGTGTATGAATATGGCCCTTCAAAACCAGATGTCAGCCACCAAGGATGGTCTAATTCCACGTGATGGTGGCATTGTTTATTCATAGTATGGTTTGAGTTGGAAGGGACCTTAAAGGTCATTTAGTTCTAACCCTCCTTCCAACCTAATTTTAGTTCAATGAGGAATTTGTAACTGTATTCTATGCAATAAACTTAATTATTGAAAATATTTTTGCCATTATCTGTTTTCTGATTATTTGCTACGGTGTAGGAATACTCCGTCTTGAGAATTCTTTATTGATGATTTGCATGTTTTCTCTGCAAGTAGTTGTTCTCCTTTTTCATGTTTGAAAACAGTCCTTCCTGTTAGGGTTCTTCATCTCTGTAGTAAATGCATACCTTCCCAGACCGCTTAGCCTCATCTTCTCATCAGTTTAGTTGTCAAAGAATTTCCAGATGTTTTCAGTTATAAAGCAGCTTCTTATCATTGAAGTTGTTTATTTTTTTTTTTTTTAAAGCATAAGGTGTCATAGTTCAGAAGTTACTTTGGGCAAATGGAAATTTGATATATTTCCAGAGGGACCTGTATAGGTCAAATGCTGAATAAGAGGAATAGAGAAAGCTAAATTCCTTAATTCAGGTTGTTTCTAGAATGGGCTACCATTTTCACAAAACATTGGATCACTTCCTAAATCCAAAGTTAAGAACAGATAAATGTAGTACAGATATGAAATCTCTAGAAAAATTTTTCTAGAGAAAATTTTTCTAGTCCAGTCAGAAATGAATGTTTTAAATAATTTTTAGGAGAAAACCCAATGTTTTTCCCCTATCTTTTTCTTGAGAAGTAAAGAATTTATTGGATACCTACCTGTGTGGGTGGGAAATCAGCCTGTGTATCTCTTAACATTTCTAAGAGAAGACCTATTGTATAGTACAAAATGCCAGCATAAAAATAAAATCTAAAGCATTACTGTTGTCATTATTTGAATACATCCTATATGATAAATATCGAGTAGGTACATGTTTGTGTGAATGCTTTACTTTAGTTAGTGAATTCATGTTTATCTAATTATGGTTAAAATTTGACTTCAAATTCAAATATAATAAACATTTAATTTGGAGAACTTTGGTGTATTCATTTACTGTAAATTTCATGACTGATGGGTAAGTTTATTTGAAAACTACTTCAGGAAATATTTTCATTTTGTTGTAAAGTCTCTTTTGGGGGGAGGAAAAAATACCACCCAAAAATCAAATGGAAGTATGCAAAGCATCAAGTGAAACAAGGAATAGTATAATGGAAAATCAGAGCAATGATACAGAAAGTTGCTATAAGCAAGCTTAGTTCACATTTAATTCCTTAAACACAAATGTGAATGGAGTGGGATAGTAATTCAGTGCATATTAAGTTCTGTCTTTCCAGTAGTCTGTGTAGAAGAATAACATTGCCCATCTATCACTATAAAAATTATTAATCTTGTTAAGAGAATCAAAAAAATGCCAGAATTATTATTACTAATATTTCACATTTCTGGTATGCTTCTGGCACATAATAACTGTTTGGTCACATGAAAGAAATATGAGTGCTGTATTAATAGGGATGAAAAGCAAATAACCTGTAGAAATTAAAACAATAAAAGGGGCAGCCAGTTGCAATACAAAATAACATATATCCCTAGAAGCAATAGATGAAGACTTTCTGCTTAGACTAGTTTTAAGCATATATTGTTGCATGTTATATATTTGAAATAAATATTTCAAATGTATTGTTGTTCCCATGTCCAGTATTGTTTTGAATGAAAGGGAAGTGCATGTCTAAAGGCACTAGTGGTAGGGCAAGATCTGTTAGATAATCCTTACAGCTGTAAGCAGAGAACTTTCCCTGCATTTTTCCACATGGTTTGCATTTTACTTACAGCATAGTGCAAAAGCTCTTCATTGCAGTACTTGTACAGTTGTGCAAACAAAACTCTGTTAGAGTTCTATGGGTTGTATATGTATAAAAACAATTATTGTAAAGGTTGTGTACCTACTTTCAATCTCTTAGTTCAGGTTCGAATCTGGAGCATTTTCTGTGTGTAAGACCTGTGTATTGTGTATAATGTCACTTCAATGCAGTATGCATTATCTAGTGCTGTGGTGAGAGCAAAATCCCTAATTTCCACGCTTGCAAAGCACTGGCTATAGTAGTCATGCTCCTGCTTATTGATGGACTCTCTGGCTTTACAGATCCTGCATTCCTTTTTCTGTAGTGACAGATTTACTGTAAGGGTAGAGGTTGCCCCATCCTATCCTGGTGGGGTGGGGACAGGTGCTCCTGGGAGGCAAGCACTCTGCACTTGAATCTTTCAATCTGAGGAGAGCGTTGATCCCTGAGTTTTGACTCTGTGGCAACTGCTTTAATTGCTGCATTTCTGTGACTGCTGACATTGTGGTTTTTTAATGAAAGTGGCCTTGGCCTCAGTATCTTATTGTGAACTCAGTGTTTCTGGTGTGCATTTCCACACTGCCTCATTGAATGTCTCAGAAAGTTTAAGTGCTGGGATCCTTTATGTGAAATAGAGGTAAATATTGAGTATACTCATATAATATTTGTATGTACTTAGGTGTGCTTTTGTGCTAAGCCAGAGGAGAAGCAGAGTGTGTCTGGATTGTACTGTTTTCTAAATGCCATGCCAGTTTAGCACTTAAGTATGTGATGGTACATATTTGCTTGGTAAAGAGATTTTTGGTGTGGGTTTGTATGTCTCAGATTAGTTTGTTCACACAATAGTCCATAAGCATATAGAGAAAATACCTACAGGGTTGGGAATTAAAATTACTTGAGTAATGCTTTCACTGTGTGGCTTTAAATATGCTCTTCCCTCTGTGTCAGAGCAGTGTAATAGCTTAATTATAGTAGTTTTTGGAGATTTGTAGTTGTGCTAAAAACTCACAGTAAACATGGTCTGGCACTGGTATGTAGCCTACAAAACATTTCTAAAAAGAAAATGCAATGAAAAGTCTGAAATGCAAAATGTTTTAAAAGTAGGCATGGTCAATTTGGATGTATATTTTCCTTGTGTTAGAATACGGCCTCACTGATACAAAATATATTTCTTGGTAGGCAGAAGAGGAATTAGGTTTTTACAATGATTAATTTTAAATTACCTAATGAACAGTTTTACCCACACAGGTGGCTTTATAGCATGAATTCCTGTGGTATGAAAATAGAGACTATATTCTTTAATGGGTAATGATCCAGTGGTTCCAGGAATTCTAGTGAACAGTAAACTAAAATATAAATTGAAGCTCTGTAACAATACAGAGCAATATTACACCGTTTTCCTTCTTCAGAAAGTCATATTTCTGCCATACAGCATTTAATGTGTCCTGTCACCCTTCAGTCTTCCTGTGGTCTTCTGGTGTAAGACTGAAAACACCTTGAGGCGTGGGAGTTGCTTCAGTTTATTTTTGTGCCATGCACACTTGACATCCTGCAGCACAATATTCATGTAATGATTTTCTAATTTCTAAAAGCAGTGCTTACATATGAACATTGCTTGGATACTTTTCTCTACACTGATTTCTCATCCAACAAAACTGGAAAGAAAATACCCAACCAACTCCTTCCTGCGCCCAGAAACGCCTCCAACATCTCAACCCCTCTTCCCAAATTTTGTAGAATGAATAGATTAAAAAATGTTGTGAGCTCCTCCTGCTGGTTCAGCAGAAGCAATAGTTGCATTTAAAAGAATGCTAATATAGTGTTAAGAGCCTGGCTTATTACCACAAAAGCCATAGTTAACTCTGCAGCTCCTGGATGCTGCTTCAGCTTTAATTCCATTCTCTGAGCAAATTTTAGCACATTTAATATTCAATATAAGACTCTTTTTTTGGGATCTCTTGATGCTTTGGCATAAGGAGGAACTACGAAGTCATTGCTGTTTTGAGTTCCTTTCTTAGCTCTAAATTTCTTTGCTGTTTTTTTTTCCCCTCCTTTAATTTTTAAGTAAGCCAGACTATTAAAATTACTTAAATGTAGCTTTTGTGGCTTATGAAAAATAGTGCTCCTGTTGTGGATAGATGTGCGTCAGCTGTGACTAAATGTTTTGATGTAGTCTTCTCAAAAGATAGACTAGAAGAGCTTTCCTTTGAAATATGTGAAGCAGTTTTAGACACAGCTTCTCAGATGGATCTAATTAGTCTTTCATACAGACTGGATGTCCGTTTGTTGCAGCTCAATTCTCATTTCATTCACCCATAACTAGAAACACCTCGCTTCAAACGTGTTTCTTCAAAGAAAGAAGGGTTTAGGGTTCCGTGTTTTACTGCTTTTTGATGTTGGTTTCCCTTTAACTGAGAAGACCTTATGTTTATACAACTGTTATTATTAAGAAAACATAGCTTTGTTCATGAGAGTTCATTCGGTATCCATGTTGGCTATTGGTGGCAGTCAGAGATCTGTGGAATAGATCTTGCTATACAAGACTAGTGGGACAGCTGTACGGCTGGCTATTAAGCTCGTTGTAACAAAGATTTGAATGCAAGCAGGATATTCTAATAAGACCATGGAACCTGGTTTGTGGGAAGATGAAAATGAAGATTAGAGTACAAATGATTGGGCCCGTCGATGAATAGCAGTCCTATTTGTTATTTATACATGGTATAATGTCATCCAAGAGATGTTGTGCTCTGCTCCCCATTTAGGATATGTTTACATGGCACAGTTTAGTGCAGCACAAAGGAGCCTGTGCTGACTAACCTAGTTTGGGCAGTGCTGCATTAATGCTGCTGTACTGCTGCTAATTGGAATAACATGTTAAGAGCTGGCACGTGCAACTCCGTGTAACAGTGCGTTGTGCTGTGTTGTGATGCTTCTACAATAAAGAATATAATTAAAACTGTAGTGGGAAGTGTCTGATCAGTGTTAAATAACCAGTGTGATACTTGGATACAGCTGTGGTTGATCTTTAAGGAAAATGAGTGGAAGGAAGGCAATATGGCAGATGCATTGCTTGTGTCTGTCCTCCACTGGCTGCTTTGTGGTCATGGTGTTATTTCGTGGAGTTTGCAGGAACAGGCTGGTGGTGCTGGCTTTACTTCTCTGCTTTTCAGAAGTGTAGCTGAGCTGGTTGTGCCAGTGGGCATTGCTATTCACCTCTTATCTTCCCTGTAAAAGGAAGGGCAGTCCAGCCTCAGATGGGTGGCACCTAGGGCACGTTGGTAAGAGATGGAGTGGGCTGCAAGCAGTCTTGCATTAGTGGAACTGGCTGGTCTGCAGGGCTGTCCCTTGGGTCCCTGTTACTTGTGCACATCAGTAACTCCACCACACTTTGGTGTTTGCTGGGAACCACTTACTGTAATAGGTCTTCCTGCCCTGTGCCTCACCCAGTCATTTCCTCCATTTGCCTCTCACCATGTCACCCTCCGTTTTTTCAGTCTTCTGTCCACGCAGGCTTCACATTCCCCATTTGTCCTGCCAGAAAGCAGGACTGAGTCTGCTGTGTATTCACTCACAGGTTGGCCAGTCCAGCTGTTGGGTGACAACCAAATTGCCTTTGTCTGTCTAAGAGCTGAATGGAAGCACTCATTTTGTCCACTGTGCAGCTTTTCATTTTCATAAAACTTAAAGGAATTTTAATATGTCTGGTTAATACTGACCAGTCAGTGGGTTCAGAAGTTGAGGGTGTGCTGGGAATTTTGAGGAGGGACATGCAAATAAACTGTGCATTTTGTTAGCCTCTTCTTCCTTTTGAGATCAGGCTAAACGTAGTGTTACTGAAAGGGTTAACAGAGAAAACAAGGCTGTTTGGAATGCAGGAGGAGGGAAATTATTTTAAATTATTAAAAATGAGTTGCATCTCTGTCTGTGGCTTATCAAGAATAGAAAAAGGAATCAGCTTTAAGTAGTCATAATCTATTGCCAATATTTGAGGTTCCAGAGAAAATCTACATATCTCAAGGACATACAAGAAATTTAAATCAATTGGAAACCAAAATAGACCTGTAGGTCCATAATTCTAGAATTATTTCAGGTCATGTTGTATGCACCAGTGCAGTGGACTAACCTTGGCTGAACACCAGATACTCACCAAACTGCCCTATCACTTCCCTTCTTCAGCTGAACAGGGCAGAGAGAATTAGATGGAAAATAACTCATAGGTTGAAATAAGGCTGTTAGGTAAAAAAAAAAAAATGAAAAGTTGTACACATGCAAACAAAAGAAAGTACAAAAGTGTTATTCTCTGCCTTCCATCAGCATGTGATATCTGGCTACTTCCTGGGAAGAATCCATTCCTAAAAGGTGATCATGCATTCAAAAGCTGTACCTGACTGTTAACATATTTTTCCTTACTGCTACTGATGTGTCATTTTTCAAGTTCTGCCTCTTTTGAGTTTCTTTGTTCTGGTTTCATTCTTCTGATTAGTCCTAGTTTCCACTCCTCAGTTGTCTTGCCTGGTTCATGCTCATTGTCTGGCTAATCTGAGTCTCCCCTTTGGACTTCCACATCAATTAGCAATTAGTCTTGGTTCTCTTCTATAGAACCCTCTCCTATGTAGCTGTGCCCTGCTCCACAGGCCTACAGGCTTTCATCCATGTCCTTATTTTCCAGGGCCTCAGTGTTGGTTTTGCTTATCCCATTTCTTCTACCATGCAGTCTGTTTGGTAATTCTGTTTCAAATATCACTCTCTCACTCTAGGTAGTTCTCTCTTTACCCTCATCCCAGAGGTATCTCCTTCTGAGATGGGTTTCATGTGTTTCTGTTACCACTTCCATTTCTTTCCTCCATTTTAGTCTTCTTGCTCACTGAGTTTCCCCTGCCTCCTTACTTCTTGCTCCAAATTTTCCTCTCAATTTTTTTCTGCACCTCTCTCCTGGACACATCTAATCTTTGTCCCAGCCTGCTTTCTGCAGTTATGGGGCCCTCAGTGTCTAGCTTTGTTGTGTGTGGGTTGTTTATGCTGCTGATTCTTTCTCTGCTGCCCAGCCCTAGCAGGTTAATGATAGTCTCATTAGTTTTGTGCTTGAGCTGGTATTCTACAAACTCAAAATTTCAGTGGGAACCTGTGTTCCTCCCTGGGCTACTATATATATTAATGCAAGGAAGAATCTTCTAGACCTGTGGCTGTGAAGTGTGGTAACCTACAGCTATAGAAAGGATTTGCCTTTTGAAATGCATAGAACTTGCCCAAAATTATGCAGGTTGTAGGAGAATGGTAGAGGTGCATTCCAACTGTTTCACTTTCCAGGCAGATTTTCAGGCCTCCATTCTAAATTATAAAAATATTTCAGCCCTGCAGAGAGAAGTCAATAAAATTTAGTAATTTGGCCAAAAATGTCCTCTTGTTCTGTGTCAGAAATAGCTGCATATTTCTCTCTGAAATTTCTGCTCTCTGAAATCACTCCTGAATGACTGTTCAGCCTAAATAGAATCCATCCGAGTTACAAGAAACTGAAAATGCAGTGTGATAATGGACAGCTTTGGTTCTAAGGCTCTTCCCTTCCCCCTCATTCTGTAGCTGTGTCCCAGCCCCATGCCTTTTGGCAGGTTCTTCCTCTGCTTCTCCCATGCTCCTGTCTTCATTCCAACCTTGTCTTTCTGTTGTGGCTGCCCTCTTGTTTCCACCACCTAACCTCTATCAGCTGTTTCCTTTATTGCTGTAATCGCTGTGTATTTTCACACAGTGACCTCTTTGTCACTATTGGAGCAGCCCAGCTGTTTGATGGCAACAGACTGGTTTGCATGCATAGTTTATCCTGTTTTAATTTAATATTTTCTCCTAGCTGATAGAGGAGGAGGGAAACAACCATACACCCTTTATATTAAGCCAAACTGGCATCTTGATTTTGATGATGGTGAGGTTAGCGTACTGTTAATTTATAACAAACATAATTTTGAATAACTTAGCTTCTTTTGTGGTAGTTTTATCAACTAAACTGTCAAAAGAAAGCTGCATTGGTGGCAAATCATCATAATAAAAACACAGAATGATTTGGGTTGGAAAGGGCCTTTAAAGATCTAGTTACACACAGACTCACCCATGCCACGGGCAAGGACTTCTTCTACTAGATCAGGTTGCTTAAAGCCCCATCCAGCTTGGATTTGAACATTTAATATGCAATAAGCAAGAATGAAGAGTGATTTTGTTGTCTAAAGTTAAACAGCAATACATGAAGAGAAGGGTAGAGATGGACAGATAGATAGTATACCCAAATTTCAGAAGACTGGAAACCTGAGCTTCCTTTGTTCAACAGTTAAACAGACCAAGAGCAAAACCAGACAGAATAACATAGCAGCAACTTGCAAGATAAAAAGAAATAGATCCTCTCCTTTACACAGCTAATGGGTTTTTCCTCTCCTTGGCAAAAGAAAACTTGCAGAAATAGATAAGTTAATAGGAGCAGAGGGGAAAGAGCCAAGGGATGGTCATTTGTCAGTCATAATCAATCTATCAGTCTGTGCAGCCAAAGTCTGGGGTGAGATCAAGTTGTACTGATCTGTATGTGGGCTGCATCTGCAATGCAAAGTGAACCATTGGTGATGTCGAATTGCTCAGGCTGACTGTGCAGAGTGTGAATCTTCATTACTTATTTTATTGCAGTTTATATAATAAATCCCAATTCAAGAGATGTGGTTTTGCTTTGTAAAAATGTACTTGAAAAAAATGAAGTGCCATATGTCTGTAAGGATGAATGCTTTTAGGAGTATTACAGAGTAGGATCTTTTGAACTTGTTGAACAATTCATGTTTCCTGACAGAAGCTGGTTCAATAGCTATGGGTGTGCCCCAGAAAATTCAACATTAGTAATGCTTTCCAGAATAGGTGGGAAATTGTTTTGAAAATGGCAGTAGGAAGTATGTTCAATGTTGCACAAAACTGCTGTTTTTCAGTCATTTGGGACTATTAATGTGCTTTACTAGATGTGCCTGGCTTTCTGTGGATATTCTTTAGATGGAATTTTTTAATGGTCTACATTAGTTTATCATTTTAACAAGTGTGCAGATAGCTGGAGTGATTAGCAGATGGAATGACTTCAGAGTATAAATTCTCATTTGGTCTTTGAGGTTATATTTCATCTCTGTTGTATGCCTTCTAATTACAAGCATATTTCAATACTTAGAATTTTAAAGACGTATTATTCAACTTCTCCAGATCGGAATTAAAAACAACATGGGCTGACATATTGTATTATTTCTTCAAAATCTGATAATATATTTTCTTTTTTATTTAAGCTTAATTATATTTTAAAAAAATATTAAAGCAATAATTGTTTTAAGCCGCATGGCAAAGTTCGGTGTATCTTTTGTTGGTTGGATTCTTTTGGTTTGTTTTTTACTTTTCTTGTTAAAACAACACTATCCTCTGTTGCATTTTCAGTGGAATATAGCAGTTTATCTCTGAACCTGCATTAGTGTGTCCTGTCATTGGTGGCAGCACTGAAGAAAGCTCAGTGCAAATTTTGCAATTTTGTCTTGTCCTCAAGAAATGTCTGAAGACTAAATAAAAAGTACAGGAAAGTGTTGGAACAATAGGATTTAGATACAGCTTTGTGACTTCAGATAATCTCAGAGTCTATCTTAACTATGTTGGATTTTTTCCTTGTGAAGTAGTGTCATTAAAACTCAATCCATGCAAAGCATGTAGAAGATTAATTAACATTGTGAAGAAAAGAGATGGCTGAGCCTTTCACCTGTAAGGTACCCTTTATCTCCAGCTGAGTTTGCCAGCCTTTAATGCTATTTGTCATCTTCCCCAACAGGTACCTTGATATTTTTTTCCATGGTGCCTTTTATACTTCGAATGGCTTCTGTAATGCCAATATTGGTGTATACCGGTGTATACTCCCTTTTATAAACAATTAATTTAAGGGAGCATTGAGAAAGGTAAAATGTCTATTCCCAGTTTAAGGATGTTCTATATACAGATTCAAGGCCTGTGTGTTATGATGATTTTTATATAACTTTTCTTTACAACAAGGGTGTTGCTCGTTATTTTCTGCTGAATCAAACACACACAAGGATAGATCTACATACAGCTTTGCTGTGGTGGTATGTTGCACACTCATGGGTGGTCTTTACCTATGCAACAAGCCATCTTGGCTTCTGCTGTTAGATTGTAAGGAATGAAATGGATTATGTAGACAAGGACTCCTTTAATGAATGGTGATCATTAGGGCAGGATGGACCTGTCTGGCTGCTTATAAATGTGAAGTAATTTAATTTTTTGTTAATGGTAAAGCTGTTATATGATTTGCAATAAAGGAATGGTGGGATCTTTCTCTTTGTGCTTATATTTTACATTGATGCATCTTTTGTGATATTTACATGAATAGTCACACTTTTATCTTTACATTTTTGGTATATGTGTTTAAGTGCATACTTATATAAGTGTATGCATCATATTTAATGATATTTTAGCACACTATTGAAAAAGCATACCATTATTGAGATACTTTTCCATAGTATCTTGAATCTCTCAATCAGAGAGAACTGATTTTTTTGGTATGCCTTTTTTTCTCTTTTTTCCCTGATTGCACTTTTTGGTCTTCCTTAAGGAAATATGTTTTGTCTGAGCAATCTCTTGGGTTTAGATAACCTTGAGCTTCAGTGCTTGTAGGAATCCTACCTTGAGCTGCATGCTGTCCTTTAACTTCTTATCATAAGCACAGTCTGCTTCTTCTCAGTGTTCCACTGTAAGGTATCTGTATTTAAAATAGGAGGATAATCTCCATTTTGATTGCATGCATCCAAGGCTAAAAAAGTTGTGGTTGCAGTATATATTACTTTTAAAAGTGATTTTTGCAAGTCTCAGAATGGGATAATACAAAACGATTTTTATTTTTCTGGGATTGAGGTTTTTGTTTCTGTAAATTTAATGGTAATACAATTTTATTACATCATTCTGCATTATGTTGCATTACAGAGGAAATGGGGCTTTTACAGATGTGAGCTATTGACAGTTTAGGTATCAGATCTAAAACAATGAAATGGCTTATTAGGATCATGGAGAGCTCTAAAATTCTTGTACTGTCACTGAATCTTCATGGTACATGCAACTTTATAATGTTGTCAGTTTTAATGGAAATAGGTGATCAATGGTTTTAATCGTGTGAGAAAGTACTTAAATCTTCTTTTAATTGGTAGTTGCTGATAGGTAGAAGGATTCTACTGTCTAAGAGACACTGAAGTGTCTGTTCACTGAGGGACTGCTGGTTATCTGGCACTGGTTACTTCATGGATCAGAAGCATGTTTGTCTTACAGGAAAAGCCTGCCCAAAATTTGTCTCCACAGAAATGAACTGTTCTTTTTTCCACCAAAGTGCTTCAATGTGCAAGGTTTTGTAGGAATTGTGCAATTCCATATGAGAAAGTACATACAGTCTCTACTTTAGTTACAGTATCCATGAGTTACCATTTTTCCAGTTCTGCTTGGATTCCTAAGTGACAATGGAAAAGTCAAATATGAGATTTTAAATTACTTGTAGTGGGTGTACTTTGCTGTCTTGGTGCCAAGGATGAGACCCATCCTCATGACTGAAGGAGCTTGTGTGGTGGCTGCCTGTCCAGTGTCAGCATCCACATGTCTCTGTGTGTATTTAGGCAAAGACCCCATTGAATGTAAAGAGCACATCCCACTCAACACCCCATACTCTGGTCTGGCTTGAGTCCAGCGAGCAGGAAGAAATAGGCTCTGTCAGAGTAAGCGTAACTTGGAAACTTCTCCTTTTTCTCTTCCACCTTTCTTGAGTTTATTGCAGTTTTCTTTTCATCATCGAGGGCTAAAACCATAGTGAACATGGAATGAGAGCTGCCAGCTTTTTATGTTAGGGAGGCAGGCAGCTCTATGAAGAGAACATGGTTTAAGCTGGTTCAGAAAGGCAGCTTTGTCTGCTTTGGGTTGAAGGATACTACACTATCATTATCGAAGTCTCAGAAACTTTTTTTGTGGTAAAGTAGGCTCTTAACATGATCAACAACACAGCAGCAGCAAGCAGCACCTATGTAAATGGCACAGTCACAATTTCAAGAAAAGGCAAGGGATACCTTTTCATGGGGAAAAATCTGACCATGAACTATTTATACCAGAAGCTGGCAAATGGATTTTGCACTGAGAAACTGAATTAAGGGAACTGTAAAAGTGTTGTGGCCTCATTCAGGCAAATCTTAAGCCTTTGGAAGCTTAACAAGAGAGAAAGTGTTTTAAAGTTGCCTAGGGCAAGGAGGACTGGGAGATTCCACCACTGTGGAGTCATGGTCGTGTAACTGTCAAAGTTGCCCTTGAAGCATTGACTGCCAAAATAAAAGTAGTACATTTTTAGGAAATCTGGGAGTAAAGATATACTCTGAGTAGGAGCACTGTCTTTTACTATTCCTGTAATTGTTGCAATTCTGTCAAGAACTTGTAAGACCTTCAAATATTTTCTCCTAAAACTACCAGTATGGTTTTGTGATTGCCTAAACTTAAAGGGAAACTAACTTATTGTACCTCATATCCCATTAGGCACCTGTTGTTCCATGTTTGGCTGTATCAGTCCTACAATGAATAAAATGTAGATGTCATTTTTAGGGCTGTTATAAAGCAGGAATCTCTGCAGGGGAAAAGAAAAAGCGTCAGTAAATAGATGTGGAATTACACCTATTTGGAATCACATAAAAAGATTGATTAATTCTCTAAAGTCCACATTTCCTTTCATGTCAAAGTCACAGCAACAGATAAAGTAAAAGCAGTTAAACCAGGGTTCCTATTGATATGACTCCATCTTGACATTCTCCTAATCCATGCCTAGGTTAACTAGGTGAGCAAAGTACTTCCAGTCTCTCTTTTCTGTCTAGTAGAGCTGCTTTATTCAGGTATATCTCTGCTTCTGAAGATGTAAGGTTCCTTTCTATATAACATAATGGTAAGGAGGCTTTTGCAATTTTGAGCTTTATTAACTGAATTAATGCCTTCAGCAAGAGTACAGATACAGAATCTGTGCTTTTACTGAAAGTATATTTAATTTTTATCACTTTTATGACAGTTCTGCTGTCTTTTGTCTGGAAACAAAATGGGTGAAGATAAAAAAATTGGCACATAGTTGATATGAAATTTAATGCTAATGTATCTATATTGTGATTTTTTTTTTCTAAGTAGCAAGTAGTGTAATGGTTTGGTACCTTGAAAGAATTGGAGAATTTGAAAAGAGAGATCCCTCCTTTGTTTTACATTATCTGGCTGTGCTGAGGAAAAAGGTGTGAAAAGTTTTCATTGTGATGTGGGTGGAATTCTTTCTATCAGAGAATATCAGTGCCCAGGGCCTCACTCTTAATGGCATCAAAGCTAATTCAACCTGAACAATCCCGAGTCCATGGGTAGAAGGAGAGTAGATTTCTGTAAAAAGATGTGCAAAGCGACAAAATAATCAGATGTTGCAGTTATTAACAAAGAGAAGACCTGTAAACTTAATGCAATAGCTAGCATTTTCTTGTACAGAAAGTACACCAAGCTCCAGGTATTTTGAGAGATTCTTTTTGCTAGTGCTGAATATTAATTTTTCCCAATCCTACTTGCCATTACTATCATTAGGCATCACTTTTATTGTGGTTATAACAAGGAAACTCCCCACAGTGAAGATCAATGCAGAGTCAGGTAATTACAGTTTATATCTATGTTAACAAGCTTTGATTATTTTGTAGTCAAATGGTGCTGTAATGCAACATAGCAATCTTCCACAACTTAAAAAAAAAATTCATATTTTAAGCTATTTTCGTAGAAAATGCAGAGATCATTCATTGTAGGGAGCAGGAGTTAGCAGTAAACCCAAATGATGGGTGCTCCAGCTCATGGAGTCTGTTGTTGCAGAATGAACTTGTGTAAATTCAGTTTTCCTAGAATGATTATTCAGGAATGCACCAAACTTTTTTGAGACTGCTGAGAAAATAAATATATGAAATATACCTGGTTTTCTTATTGTGTCATCTTTATGTAGTTATAAAAATTCAGTGTTAGAATTTTAGCATTTCATTATGCATTTAGGGCTTTGACAGCTGATCTTGTTGTTTGTTCTAGGTATTTTGACCTTTCCTAGACACTTCACCTGTGAACCGTCTGAGGTATCTGTGTGTGTCAGACTTCATAGCTGGCAGTCATGAGTATGATTGCTTTGAAAACTGGTATAGATAGGCATATTTTGTTTCCTGTATCATTTTATGAGCAGAAAAATAGGCTTTTTTTGTCAACCTCAGTTGTCTGTGCTGAAGGACATTTACTGTTGAGTTATTTTTTCCTAAGTATCCCTGAGCTTACTGATTAAGTTGTACACTCTACCATCTATTGACTAGAAAGACAACAGACATTGTTTAGGTTCGCCCACTAAAGCTAGTTACTATTTCTCCAGTCTTCACCAAAGCTTTCCTGTTAGGATGCCTGCAAAACACTGAACCAGAGGTTAAGCAACAACCATGCTGTGGCCAATTTTATCTTAACAAATGGTGCCATTGCCAAGTCCTCATCAGGCAGACATGAAGTGTTCATTTTATGGGGAGAGGTGA
Organism: Urocynchramus pylzowi; assembly: GCA_013397555.1. Classification (NCBI taxonomy): domain Eukaryota; kingdom Metazoa; phylum Chordata; class Aves; order Passeriformes; family Fringillidae; genus Urocynchramus; species Urocynchramus pylzowi. The sequence continues at coordinate 1,384,620 of VZRH01005651.1, read as the reverse complement.
TGTGTACGGCTAAGGGCAAAGGCTCCGTTTTCATGAAAATAACCCTTGCAGGTAAAAGAGAAGGAAGGAGACTTGAACCCTGTGTTTTGGATATTTTTCCCTTATAGAAGTATTCTTCAGTTTTCCTTAAAGAAGGAGTGTTTGACTGTCCCTAGCCAGTAGCTGGGGTAGAAGGAGGATGGTGTAGCCGTAGAAGGAGGACTGGTGTAGAACTAAGTTCTCTAAATTTGTCCAATATTGCCTTAATCTTGTCTGACCTTGGGATGGTGAACATGACCAATTATTCAGTCTGCAAACCAAAGAACCAGTGTAGTTCTTCTGTAGAGGAAATCAGTTGTTCCAACAACAAAAGTTCTTCATACATCTCAGTTGTATGCAGATGGTTGATGTTGATCTTTCATTCCTGGTGGGTCTTCATCAAAATCCAGGATTAACCTTCAGTATGTCTGAGTTTCCAATATTGTGCGTGGGCTGAAGTGCTGGAATCCCTCTCCCACCTATTGCTGTAGACAAACAGGAGGCTGTTCCTGTACAAGCCTCCTTTAGACTAACAAACACTACCAGTGTTGAGTTCAGCATGAGAGCCAGCAGCCACTCACCCATCTGCCAGTTTTGTGTAATGGGAGGTGATTAAAGCCTCCCCTTTTGTTGAAGCTTTACTGGTGCAGTGAGGAATACCAGATTTGTGAGGCCAGAGTCCGAATGCCCAAGGAGGAATGTGTTCAGGATGGCCATTGGGCTGCAGGGCTGGAAGAAAGGGAGCCTTGGCCTGGCTTCTGCTTCTGGGACTGCTCAGAGATTTTTACCCAGTGACTGGTTTTGACACAACTGAGTAAACACAAAGTTTAGCTTAGGTTTTGGGGTCTTGCAGTAAGTACAGTGTGCTAAGTAAAATAATTTTTGAGTGGTTTCTATACTTGGGTATTGCTGTTATCTATGAACATGAAACACTTGTTCAGCATTAAGTTTTAAGAGTCACCTGAACTTAATGCCATTTTTTTCCCCTTAAAAATTGAATATAGCATCTATTTAAAATATAACTTACGGTTTATATCAGCTAAAATCAGCTGTTCCACTTCTTGAAGTCTTTCCAGTTCCAAAAAGACCATCCTTTCTGTAGGGGAATGAATAATGTAGATTAGCTTGTTTCTGTGGGCATTTATTACAGCCACGCAGAACAGTTCCTGGAGAGGTTTTGCTATTTCTTACTTAGCAGCAGTGAAAATCGCAATTATTCTATTTACTTGGCTTGCCACTATGGCAAAGAGTAACTCTTTGGACTGTGAGGAGGAAATGTTTGTTTTCTCTGGCTGCTTCTTGCATATGCTGCTCCAATTATAATTAAATATGAATTTTTACTGAGAAAATGGGTATTTCTCAAATTTGGTTAAATTGATTTTTTTAAATCCAAGATATAGGTGAAGGCAACCCATCTTGTGTTTTGTGTAATGCTATTCATTATACAGAACTAATAGACAGTGTAGGGAATCAATAAAATATCACCATACATGTCAGATGAACATTAGGGCTGTAAATTCTTCATCAGGAAGAATCTGTAGGGGAAAAAAGGAAACAAAAAGCTAGATCAAAAGCGATGTGGGGAATTAATGTGGAGAAGATGAAAGGGAAGGAAACGAACAATAGGGTTGATGTAAGTGGAGGATTAGGTAAAGCAGAAGCAATCATTTTTTATGGAACAGATGAAAATAAATTGAGAATAATTGTTATGGGAGGTGCAAGTGGTGGCAAGTTGAAAATGACGTGTATTTAATGGCCTGATGAAAATGAGAGCTTGTTTGTGAATTGTGCCTATGATTCATTTCTAAGGAGTAGATTGCTAATATTTCTTGTAGCATCAAGTGTTGTTCTGTCTGTGGCATTGACACAAGCTTATTGGATTCTTTAGAAAGTTAAAATACTGTGCTAGCATCATTCAATGTTGTTTTGCTCCAGATAACAATTTTATTTAAAATATTTGAAGTCAAGCAAACCTTCCATTCACCTCTGCTGACTCTGTATACACCATGCTAGGTTAACTGGCTTGCTTAAAGGAGTGTTTACAGGCAGTTCATTACTTGGCTCTGCAACTTAACTCTGAAAGTACCTAGAATACAGGATAAACTGAAATTATTATTAGGGCAAAATTTCACCTGTTTGTAAGCCCACTAAATTCTGTTAATAATGTCTTAGGAATATGGGAAGCCTGTTTTCCAGAACTGTGCATTTGGCTGATGTAGGGTTCTGTTATGAAGAGTACATTGAGAATAACCAGGACTTGGTGTTACTGTGTTCCCTGGCTGTCCTCTGCTGTATCCCACTCCGTGCAGAAGGTGAAGGAGCTAGATCCTTGGCTCTCAGATCTCATGGTCATCCCATTCTCTCCCAAAGCAGTAGTTCTGTAAACTATCAGTGTCCTTGTGCTCAAGAAAGACCACCGAGAAAAATCTGAAAGGACAGTGCTACCTTCTTTGTTGAGTCTTTTTCCCACAACTAGTAGGGAAACCCCGAGCAGGGGGTGGTGGAGGCATTTTTTCTTGATTGAAATTTGTTGTTCATTGGCTTAAAAGATTCTTCCTGGCAAATCCTATTTTTTTTCCCCATAATTCTGCCATACTACTCACATCAGTGAAGAGCTATGATGATTACACCTGTAGGAGATTTTGGAACTTGTTATTCCTGACTGTCCTTTGTTTGCCAAAGTTCATCTATAAGTCAAAGCATTGGACATGGTGGTGCCGGAGGGAAGCAAGTGTGATGTTGTGATATTATGTAGATCTGTCACTTACAATTTGGAGGCTGTCTCTTTCAACATTTTACTGTTTTTCATAGCAGTATATTCAAGCTCACTACAGTTCTTATTGCTTTGTCTCTGCTGTTCTTGATTCCTCACCACCTTTTGAATAATGAGGCCTTGAATTATAGACACACGATGGAACCAAGCTCTTTATAGCCCTCTCCCTACCATTTATGATCTGTTTGATTTTTCTCATGTGTGAAGTTAGCTTTGTTAAGATGATTTTCTCAGTAGGGCCTCTGTATAGACAGGGACTATGATTTCCCTGCTCTGAAATTGTGTCCCTTGCCTTTTTGACCTTGTTATAAAGTAGTTATTTTATTGAATCGAAAAATAATTTTTCATTTGCTGGTGTTTTCTTTTAATGTTACTAAGCATTTTCCCCAAAGTTTGCAACTTGCTTTTGGAATTTTTTTTTAAATGTTGTTCAGCTTTTAAACACTTTTTGTTCTACTTAATTTTTTTCATTTTGCCTGCTATTTGCACTATATTTCCTGCTGATATGTATGCATATAACCTTTCAGGCTATTAAGAAATATTAGGAAGGTCTTTTTGCTTTATTGCATTGACCATTTCCTAAATTTTCAATTTCCAGCTACATTGATTCTCTAGATTTTAGGTGCAGCCTTCTGAAGGCCTGGATCTCAAAGAATGCCTTGTGCAGTTATATTTTTTCTTATTTTCTGGGTTTAAACTTGTATGGAGCAAAATCTTTAATGTGGTCTGTTCAGTCTCTGTGGTGCTTCCAACTATTTGGTGTTATACTGTCTAAGTTAAATCTTGTTTCTTAGTGAGAATGAGTTTCACACTTGGAATAAATTAAGACCAGCTGATTGCTCCCTATATTCTGTCATTGGAGGTAAACTGCAATTGCTTCTACACTGTATGGATACACTGTCCTTGTGTAGTACAAGGAGAGTGATTTGGACTGACTTATCCCCTTAAAAGCAGGGATGCCCCTGGCAAAGGTTAGTATGAATAAGGGAGCAAAATTAGTTCAGAATCATTGCATTCCTTGCATTGAGCTCTTCTCCAGTCTTCTAAGAGAAGGAGGAATTTCTCTTATGGAGATTTTCTTGATTCTTTCATCCCTGAATGGAGCATCTCTGTGTTCTCATGCAAGGACGACTTTAAATGCCTGGGATAGTGGAGTCCATACGAGTGTATGAGGGTCCCCATCTCTTACACAGGATGTTTTCTGCAATGTTAGAGTGTTTCTGCAGTGTTAGAGCCCAGACAGATTTATTGGGCTCAGGAATTGGGCCCTCATTTAAAAGTGCTGGCAGAAAGTGGGAAAGTGTTGTGACTTATAGGATTTTAAATATGAAAGCATGAGGATCCACTGATAAACCTCCCACATTTTCCCATCTCATTGATGTTTTACAGCTACACTGGAGGATGTGAAACGATGGCTGCTAGAATGATTCTGTCTTCTGAGTTTTTAGAAAAAGTTGATAGAAAATCAGGTTAAAAAATATTAATGGAGTTTCTGAAAGGTCCCAAAATGTTTTTAGAGATAGCACCATAGTACAATTCTATGAAAGATAAGCCTTTTATGACAAAACGTGGAAAAAAAAAATCTATACTTTTCCCATGGTATTTAAACCAGCAAAGACTAGTATCAACCTTCTGTTGCTGCCTGAGAAGCAGAGTCATGATTGTTGGGTATTTTCTGTGCATTTTCTTCCAATCTGGCATCGAATTGATATCTAAATCATATCTCTGTAATATCAGTGTTGTAAATATGCAGCCTAATGTGTGGTGATTGAATGTTTTATTTTGGACAGTGTAAAACTTGCTCTGTTCTTTTTGACAGTTGTTTAAAAGATGTGTATTTTTGATTTGTCCAAAATCTGAATATTTATAAGGGATTAAAATAAAGGGGTTGTTTAGCAGGTGCTGATTGCAATTTTGTAGCTGCAGTATCATAATCTTCTCATGAGGTTTCTCTGTTAAGGAAATTGTCTTTGTTTAATGCTAAAGGATGTAGGTAATCTGTCTCTAATGCCAAATTATTTCAGGGTGTGCACTTCACTTTTTCCCCTACATTTGCGTAGATCGGAAAACTGAATGTTCCAAACAACTTGTGGAACGGTTTCCATATCAACTTTTATGTACTAAAAATGTAATTAAAATTGTTCAACCTAAAACGTAAAAAAAGAACTCAAATTTAATTTATATGGCTTTTAAAAAGAAAATATTGTTTCTTATTTAACTGGTTTTGTTAGCATGGTAGATTTGAATTTACCCTAGTAAAAGTCAGTGGCAAGCCACTGTCACCTATTTAAATGTAAGTGGCTGGAACCATGAGGAAATACTGAATTTGAAGAAGTGTCTATTCACACACATTACTTTTATGCCTTTTGAGTGAATTCATGGTAATCAGTTTGTTAACATAAACAATGCAATCCCATTAACTTCTAAGGTAAATAGCATTAGATGCAAACATCTTTTTTACATTGCTACATGACTTGATTTGTTCTGCATATGGAAACACTTTAAAACTTTTTTGCATTTCCTCTTTCGTGTAAGTGGCTTATGACTCTTGTGATATCTCATCTTTTACCTGCTGTGTCAGCTTTGCATCCCTGTCCCCTGTGCACTGGCCTGTGTTCTTCCCTTTCCTATTTATCACTGACATCTGGAGTGGTGACATTCTTATTCCCTATTCTGTGTTTATTTTAAAGCTAGAGGAGGGGGTCTCTAAGGAGGGAATATGCTTCTACTAATTCCTTACAGTTTTCTCTGCAAGATGGCTGGTGTGTTTTGGTAAAAATGAGTATTTTTGTCTTGATATTGGTCAAATATGCCCAAGAGAGGTGATTCAAGTGTGTGGTTGGGGTGCAGGAAATGATGGAATGGATTTGGTAAGGATTCATGATGGTATTACTTCTCACCAGCTTCTGAAAAGTTATCAGATAAAACACTTGCTTTGGTTTTAAAGTCATTAAGCCTCAAAAGTAACCAAACAATGGGAGTAGATTTATAGGTATTTTTACTGCATCTGGACTCTTCTTCCTCAATGCATATTTTTATTTCTAAAATGAAAGTCTGCTTATATCTCCTGGCTCAAAGAAAAGGTCTCCTATAAACACTTTTTCTTATATTTGAGAAACATTAGAGCTAGTCTAGCTGTTAAAATTTTATTGTTTACCTTAATCCAAATGCTTGGTAGAGCATACAGAAGTGATCTCTTTGGCTATTTGATCAAAGGACATTGCAGATGAGATCAAAAGAGATTTGGCTTTTGAAAGAATCAGGTTTGATTCTATGATACGCTTATTGTTCTGAACCATCTGGGGCAGTTTGGGGAAGATATGCAACAGCAAATATTCTGCATGTGAAGCTTTTAGTTGAAGTGGTGAATAACCTTGGACTGGGTATATTCAAAGGACTGGTGTTGACCTATATCCTGTTGTGACAGCTGAGAGCAGCAGGTTGGAACTGCTGGATGAAATCCATACTCAGTTGCCCACTGTACTTTCTTCTTGTCACTACACAATGTCAAATCAAAGACACTTTTTTATTTTATTTTTTTAACTGTTGCTTATTCTAGTTGTTTACTAATAAAAGAGGATATGGAATTGCTGCCATGGTAGTACAATGGGAAAAGTAATTTAAATCAGTGGCAGACTGTGTCCAGTCTGAGCATCCGCCCTACATAACTTGGCTGAGGTGGAATACAACTTCCAAATATAATAAAGTGGTGCTTTTCTTTCTCATTAGCTGATTTGTTGTGGTGCCTGCTGATTTTGTTGGATCTCTGTATCAAGTTATAAATGGTGTGTGAAATAAAACACTTCTCAGTTGATGGATATGATCCTCATGATTACAAATGCTCTTCAGATTGCTGTGGTATGTTTTGTTTAGATCAGACATGGAAATCTACCTAATGCATAATGTTCAGTTTAGAAAGGAGATAAGACCAGATAAGAAAAATGACCAGTAGGAGCCAGTTTTTGATATCTGGATAGTAGTACTGGGAGTTCCTCACTGGCCAGTATTAATTCCCACCCCTCTCCTAGTTATGAAAACAAAAATTAGAGACTTGAGACTTACACTTGACTTGTCAGCAGTACACTGGCAATCAATGCAGTAATTCATTAATTCTTGACTCTAAGCTTGAGATCCAGCTTCTGGTGATACAGTCTATTTTAAAAAAAAAGTAAAATCTGTCTTAGCTTGTGTATCCTTATTACATAGCTTTCACTGAATCAAATGAATATTCACTAAATGAATATATGTATTAGGTGAATACTTAAAAAGAAAGAAATGTATTCCAAAATGTGGTTTTTCTGAAAGGGTAGTATGAATTTTAGTCTGCTGTGTTTTATAGTGGCACTTTGGCATGATAATGTCATTCTACTCTTTGAGAATTTGTAAGTGGGAAATTGAGAATCTACTCTTTGAGAATTTGTCAAGTGGGATAGGGCTTGGGGATCTCTGTGTGCCTCTGAAGTGAAAGAATGGAAACTTGGCAGCTGAAAGTAATTTTGGAATGAGGCTTGCTTAATGATTTCAGTATATAGGCATGAATCATTACTCAATAGCTGCTAAACCAGCTCTGTCTACCTTATCACAATCTGTTAATTGATGTGTTTTTAGCTCCCAGCATAATGCTCCTACTCACCCAGATCCTGTCATTGGTCCCTATGCTAAACCCCTTTTCAAGATAGAAAATAAGAATATCCTCAACAGATTATCCTATCAAACAAGGAAAGCTGAGTGCAGTGAGTTTTCAAAGTGCCCAGTATGCACATGATAGCAATACTGTTTGAACCACCTGCATGATTTTCCAGCCATCTAGGAGCAATATCTGTAGCCAGGTTGGAGCGTATTTAGCTGGGCAGAGCCAGGGCATTTGTCTCTGTAGAGCAAAGTGAAAAGGAAAGTAAGTCATGTTCTTTCTCCTTTTCCACACTGATCCAGTAACAATAGACACCCATATTCCCCAAACCAGCTATACTTTTTGTATTTGAAGCTGTTGCCAGCAAATGTCACTTTGAATTGTTGTTTTATTTTCTTGATATATTTTTAACTTCTGCCCCCCCCCCCCCCGCTTTTTGTAGCCTTAGTGGGCTCAGGCAGGTTACAAGTACGAGATGTAATTTTAATAATGGCTGTGCAAGGAAAACTGAAGGAGTAAAACAAAGCATTTGCTGCAGTGAAGTGTTTTTGTTGCATACAGCCTCTCTACTAGGTTTTGCAGAGAGGATCACTTCCCTGGTGAATGCTTGAAGAAAGCCCTTGCTGATTAGAGGTGATGAAGGCCATCACTTCTCCCTCTCCTTTTGTTTTGATTCTGTTGTTGTTAAGCTGAGGAGCTGATGCCTGTTGTGTGCTCTTTTCCTTGGTCTCTATGCTGGCATGCTCCCATTTTTAAAGTGAGATCTACCAAAGCAGCTAATGGTAATTTGCATCTATAAGTGCTACTTTAAAGAAAAGAGAGATAATTTCAATGTGTGCACATGTGTTTGATTTATTCTAGTGGTTATGTGCTATTTGCTGCTCTTGTGATTGAGGACTGCCCATTCTGTGAATGTGCTTAATACTTTGAAAACTTGAAAGTTATGATGGCACCCCACACAATGTCAAAATGTGCATTTGAAGTAAAAGCCCAGCAATTCAGCTCATCTGGTCTTGTTCATAGCAGGTAAAAGGCTGCCTTGATGACACTTAGAGCAAATGAATTTCTCTCCTGCAGTCATGCACTGAATAAATTGCTTGATCTAGTTCGGTACAAAAGGACATGATCTATAAATAGTTAACAGAGCTTTCTTCAGGACAAGTGATCTATAGACTGGAACTCTCTCTTGGGGTCTTTTAAAAAAGTAAGTGCTGATATGAACAAAAGGAAAGTTTGTTTAAAAAAAAGGCCTTTTTAATGAGATTGAAACTCACATACTTTAACTTCCTTTTGAAAGCATCTGGCCAACCACTTCAAAAGTCCAAAAGGCTAACCTTACAGTCACTTAAAGAAAAGAAAAAAGGTCAATCTGCTAATCTGATGTGAATATATTGTCAATAACTGAAAATACAAGATAAAACAGCTGGTTAATTTGAATCAAAGTCATTGCTGTCATATAAGCATCAGTGAATTCAATTTTTACAGTTTTAGGCTTAAAGGAACTTCTTTTTATTACACTTTTATACATTTGTCTATATACCACACTGTTGGCCACAGGGTCTCTCTCTGTCCTATATGTTCTTTCATGCACTTTTTTTGGCAACTAATATTGCAGGCTTTTAGACCGTTGGTATTTGTAATAAGCAAAACTTCTAAAACATTTAAGTATGCTAAAGGAAGTGTCCATCTACCAAATTTCATCATGTGGCATTTTAAGAAGGAAAAAAAATTCTGTAAAATCATAGACTCATTAAGGTTGAAAAATATATCCAGGATCAATGAGTCCAACCTTTAATCGAACACACCTTGTCAGCTAAACCATAGCACAAAGCCAGCTTTTCCAGGAAAATGCTGTGGGAGACAGTACCAAAGACACCATCTGGGGAGTGGAAGTGGTGATAGTATTTGTGGGCAAACACAGGCAGGCACAGGAAAATCCTGCGCTGCTGCTTGTCATTTATAGCTTGTCTTCTAAGAGAAAAAGGATGGCATTTGGAAAAGAAAATACATGCCTGTAGCTGGGAGGGTGTCCTGAGATAGGCAGGAATGTGGGAAAATAGTAAGACAGTGTTTGGTGTTATGTGAGACCAATGCCATATGGAAAAGAAAGTAACTCATAGAGATTTGGCAGATGCCAAAATTGCCTTTGAAAAAAGTAGATACCAAAGGCTTTACTATATTCTGGGTAGGCAGTATCTACAGCCTTTCCCTCATCCACTAGGTGGGTCACCTGGTCATAAAAGGAGACCAGGTTGGTCAAGCAGCACCTGCCTTTCCTCAACCCATGCTGGCTGGGCCTGACCCCAGGTTGTCCTGTCTGTGCTGTGTGATTGCACTCAAGACAATCTGTTCTATAACCTTCCCCAGCACCAAGGTCAGGTTGACAGGTCTGTAGTTGCCCAAATCCTCCTTCTGACCCTTCCTGTAAATGAATGTCACATTGGCCAACCTCCAGCCACCTGGGACAGCCTCATTTAACCAGGACTGGTGATAAATGGTTGAGAGTGGCTTGGTGAGCTCTTGCAGCAGCTCCCTCAGTACCTTTGGGTGGATCCCATCAGCCCCACGGAGCTGTGAGTGTCTCAGTGGCACAGCAGGTCACAAACTGCTTCCTCCTGGACTGCAGGGGCTCTGTTCTGCTCCCTGTCCCTGACTACCAGCTCAAGGGCCGGCTGTCCTGAGGAAAACCAGTCCTTCTGTTGAAGGCTGAGGCAAAGAAGGTATTAAGTACCTCAGCCTTTTCCTCTTCCTTGGTTACAATGTTCCCCTCAGCATCCAATAAAGGATGGAGATTTTCCTTGGCCTTCCTTTTTGTTGTTAATGTATTTGTAAAAACACTTTTTATTATATTTCACAGCAGTTGCCAGATTGAGTTCTAGCTGAGCTTTTGCCTTTCTAATTTTCTCTCTACATGATTCTTGTACTCTGCCTGAGTTTGCTGCCCCTTCTTCCAAAGGTCATAAACTCTCATTTTTTCCCTGGAGTTCCAGCAAAAGCTCCCTTCAGCCAGGCTGATCTTCTACCCTACCAGCTTGTCTTTCAGTACATAGTGATGGCCTGCTCCCACACCTTTAAGATTTCCATCTTAAAAGTATGTCCAGCCTTCCTGGACCCTTTGTTAATAAGGGTGGTTTCCCAGGGGACTCTGAATCGTTAAGTTTTCTTTCACTGAGTTGAGAGCAGTCATCTTGAAAGTGCTCTCAATATGGATTTCCCTGCCTGTATGACCTGTGCATGTAAAGTTGGGGTTTTGGTGGCAGTGTGCATGCAGGCCAGGATGGTGATGGTGACGAAGTGGCAGGCATGTGTTGCTGGTGTGGATGTCAATCCTGTCAGTGTCTCCAGGACACATCTAGCACCAGGACTGGCACCAGCAAGCAGTGTGTGCACATATGACTGGGCAGAGCTTAAGAAGCAGATACATGACTGTGAGTGCTTGGAGGCCAGAAGGATCCTTAACTAAAGAGAAGAGAATACCATCTATTTAGAAATTTGCCATTGTTTTTGGGAGAGCAAATCATTCTGTGCCTACAGAGAAACTGAAAGCTAAGTGTCCAGACTAGGAAATCACTTGAGCAGGTGAAGATCACTGAATTGATCAATTGAAAAAAAATTAAAGTAGCATAGTGCAGTCCCCATATCTGTGTGAGGAAGTAGACTAAGACTTCTCTAAACAATTGGAGGAAATCTCTGTCACAGGATGTGCTGGTCATGGGGACCCTGACATCTTCTGGAAGGGCAACATATGGGATGAATGGTGGAAGGTTTCTGAACGGTGTTTGGGATAACTATTTGATACTGGTACTGGATGGGTGAACTGGTGTTGACACACCCACATCTGTAACTCACTTCCAAGGAAGATCTGGTTGAAGAGGTGATACCTAAGATAGTCTTGGCTGTGATAGCCATGAAATAAATATTGTTTAGGATCCTGAAGGAAATGACGAAAAATATTATCAGGGCACAGATCCTGGACACCATGCTAGCGGATGTCAGGGTATTCTTTATTTGTGCAAGGTGCTCCACTTGTGTTGGGACAACTTCAGGTATCAGTACAGGCTGGAAGATAAATGGATTGAAAGCAACCATGCTGAGAAGGATTTGAGGGTGCTGCTGGATGAGAGGCGTCATGGGAACCAGTAATATTGTGGGCTGAATCAAAAACAGCATGGCCACCAGGTAAGGAAGGTGATGTTGTCTCTCTAATCCACTCAGGTGAGATCCCACCTGAAGTGGCATCAACCTCACAGACTTCTATGATAAATTGACAGGATTTGTGGTCTGGGGGAGAGCAGTGAATGTCGTTTACCTTGACTTTAACAAGTCTTTTGGCATGATCTCAGCCAACAAGATAAAAAGCCAGTTAGGTGGTCAGACTTATGGTTAATGGGTTGTACTCTGCTCGGAGGTCACCAAGGGACTGCAAGGGTCTGTATTGTGACCAGTGGTGTTCAACAACTGAATCAGTACCTGGAAGCAGCAGTGAGAGTGCACAGTCCTTAGATCTACAGAAGACAGAACTGGAAAAAGTGCTCAATGCAGTCAAGGGCAATGCTGCCACCCAGTGGGACCTGGGCAAGCAAGAGGAATGGGCTGATGAGAACTTTGTAAAACTGACCAAAGTAGTCAATGTCTGTCTTGTAAACACAGTATTGACACTCAGACACCCAGTCTGAGTTTTGAGTAGCAGGATCTAATGACCTCCCTCTATCTGCAGACTACACCTCTGTTAACAGAGCACAGGGCACTGATGGCAACTTTTGGTGCCAGGGCATGCTGCTGACTCAGTCAGGTCCTGCTGACGTGTCTGCCCACATCTCCAAGTCCTTCTCCACAGAGCTGTTCCCTAGCCAGTCAGGTCACAATGTATCTTTGCAATGGGTTCATCCTTCTCACATGTTGGACTTAAAAATTAGTCTTGAGTTTCATGAAGTTTTCATTAGCCCCTTCCTCTTGCCTGTCTAGGCCCCCCTGAATGGCAGCCCTGCTCTCAAGTGTTCCACCCAGTTTTGTGCCATCTGTAAACTCGACAAGAGTATACTGTCACCTATTCCAGGACATGGTCCTAGAAAATGTCAAGCACTTTGGGAGTAATCAGACCCTGGGTCACTATCAAATACAGTCCAAAGAACAGCAGATACAGCATATACAAGAAGGAGTTTAACTAATAAGAACTGCCCACATGGGAAATCTTACTGGGTTTCTTTGCATTTATGCATAATTCATTTGCATTTATGAATGACAACATGTGAAGCACTATTTGGTTGCTGCTATTTCCTAATGTGGCAAATATGACTCTGATTTTGTTCAAGGCTCTTAAAGGCTATGTGGGGAAGTTAGAGCAAGTTGTATAAGAAGACCCAGTGGTTTCCAAGACAACTCTGCAAAATACCACATATTCTTACAGGCTCCAGGTAGCCAGTAATTTTCATGATAAGGAAGTGTGTTGTGATTATTGGAATATATAGATGGGAATTGTGATGTAATGTTGTGATTATGGGAATATATAGATGCAAGATAGAGTTTGAACTCTTCTGCTAACTGTGAATTTTTTTTTTTTTTACATTAAAAACTTGCAAAATATTTTACAAAATGCCTGGGGTTTCATGCATCATGCTTCTAAAGGAAGTCTTGGTCTCATCAGCCCCATAAAGACTTTCCTTGCATTCTTGAGGTTGCATGGGACTGCAAAAGGTAAGCTTTGAAAGAGGATAGTTTTCACTCGCCTTTTCCATTCCCATGTGCTTCTCTGTTGGCTGGACAGTAGATTAGATGAGAATTTCATGCATTTTGTGAAAACTAGGAAACAAAAACTGCTTTATCCAGCTCAATTTGGCTTAGTCTGAGGTCACTGCAGACTGTTACTGAATACTGCTGCCTATGGCTGGACCTTCTATTGCCACACTGCTACAAGTTCTCTGGTCACCCTCTCTTTTGCACGAGAAGCAATACCTATCCTTTACCTGATTTGTAAAAATGTGAAGAATCTCCTTGCTGTTTTGGCATGGATGGTGTGGTTAGCAGTGATGGGGGTAAGGAGTCTTCTGCTTGAGACAGTTACTTTTTCCACAGAAGAGGAGAGCTTTATGTAGGTTTGAACTAAGTCCTCAAACATATAAGCTGCCTCTTGTAACGTTTACAAGAGTTATGCTTGCTGTTATTGTTCCTTCCTTGCAGGAATGATTTTAAGGTTCACTTTGTAGAGCCCTTGCTGCCCAGTGGATGCCCCTTAGATTAATGCCAGTTGAAGGGAGTGGAGGCTATGACAGTGAATATTCATATATATCCTGTGAATAGTAATGTCTGTTTTCCTGAAAAGTACCTCTTCATGGGCAGCTATCTTGATCAGAGAAAGACTTCAGCAAGGCAGGTCTGTAGAGGGTGATTTTTCATTTTGTAGATCTGATTGATTAGAGAATGTCATCACTTCTGTTATAGCAACAGATAGAATTAAGGGCTGTAAGTCCTGTGGCTAAGGGTGGCATAGCCAAGTCATTAGGGCCAGGACTCTTGAGTTAAACACCATGCTGAGAGGCAGAATTGAAACCATGGGATTAAATCAGCAGACTTAAGTTAGTCAGACTCAAGGCTGGCATGAAGAACTTCAGGCATAATGTTTTGAAGGATCAGGCAGGAAACAAATGCTTTAGCTGCCCTCTAGTCTCCTGGAAAACCACCTTCATTTCCAGGAGAAAAGAAGTGACATGTGCCAGATGTATGCGAGACTTTGCATTAGTAAATTAACAGGGCTATAACACTCAGGCTTGTGCTGCCTTCTTTAATTGCCTGACATGCACACAGAATGCCAAATTATGTTCTCTAAAGGAAACTGAATGCAGATTATGCTTTGCAGCTCTTTGCACTATTGGTTAGCTGGTACATATCATGCTGAACATCAGGAACTCACTCCACAAGAGGTGAAGGGGCTACTGCTTGTGTAGTTCAGGTGCATGCCAGTGAAAGTCTGCAAAGTTGTGACAGTGGGGTAAGCTGTTGACCTTTTTCTAGCATTGTGTCTTGGACTTGTCACTCTTCTTTCTGAGACCTCATTTATAGTAGCTTTTGAATTGGAAATAATTGTGAGGGACTGTGGCTGCTTTCATCTTTTATGTCCTCACACAGGGACAAACAAACCTTTTAAAAAAGGAGTAATTCACCACCACTGTGTCACATGGGTGTAGTGCAGCAATGCAAACATAGTTACTGTAGATGCACAGACATGTGTGTATACTTGGAACTGAGTAGTTAAGGATAAAGCTAGACTATAAAGATGTGGTGTGAAGCACAATGTGACCCACTGCAGGAGTGAATTGACTGGGATCTTCTCCCTGCAGTTCAAGTGTTAGCATCCATTGAATGGTGATTTGTTCTTGGCTGTCTTAGGAACAAAGAAACAAAGTAAGATGGGAAGTAGTCAATGTAATGTCATTAGTTAATCCCCAAGTCCCCCTTCACACCCTAACCCCCAACCCCCCAAGCCTAAAGCAAAAAGGTCCTGGGTTTATTGCAGTATTTATTAGGTTCAGTTACGATATCCATTGCTGGAGGAGGAATGGAGGCAAATGCAAACTTCTGACAAGTTCTTCTACTGTCTTCTCTCTTCCCCTATTTCTGCCTGCTAGTCTTGCTAGGCTGTTGGCTGTTGAGCTTCAGAAAGAAGGTTTGCTCTATTAGATAAAGTATTGGTTTGATTTCAATCCTCATCTGGTTTTGGCACACTGTGTCACGTCTTCCCCTCCACCCCTGCCTTTTCCCTCATTTGTAGTAAAAGGAACATGATCACTACATGGGAAATACCTTATTCTTAGTCCTTGTTAATTTTCTCTGATATCTTGACGTCCTGTCTTTGTCATCCTGCCTATCAGAACATAGGTAGCCAAATTTCCTTGGGATTCTCTTGGCTTCGCATCATCAGTTGGTTACACATGGTGCTGATAATGCACAGGTGGTGTATAGACCATTAATTTAAGAGTTGGACTCAATGATCCTTGTGGATCCCTGCTACCTGGGAATATTCTGTGATTTCTGTGATTTCTGTGATCTTCCTCAGTTGCACATACCATAGTGAGCTGCAGGTGAAGACAGCTAAGACCCTGTAGCTCCATTCTGTGAGAAGTCCGCTGCAGTTTATGGGATAAGCATTAGTTCATATAACCCTTCCCCTGACCCTCTTCTTCTTTCTTGAATAGAGAAACCATAACAGTGGCAATATATTATCTGCTGGTTTCTCTATTGCACATAAGCAGCCTGGAGTGCCTTGGATTGTTTAGACTTAGCATCTGCTTGCTCTCTCCTTTCAGGGTGTTTTCCACCAGAAATGTTTTGATATTAATGTAATCTGGGATCAAGAATGGTGAGCCTTGTGCAGACCCTTGTGAGGGATTTTGGACAGGTCATTTACCACTGTGACTGAAAGGTTTACTCCTCTTTTGCTCATCTGTACAGTGACAAAAGAGCTAATGATTAGACTGAGTTTGTTGTGGAGGTATTGACTTGCATCCTGCCCCTGGGACACCCTTTGCTAGAGCTGTAGATAGTAGCTATAGATTTTCTCCGAGGCTGCATGTAAATCCTACGCTGCCACAAGCAGTATGGTGTATACTTGAAGGATTTTTTTGGTGACCAGTAGCCTGGTCTGCTTTGATGGTGTCTCACCCCTATCCCTGGAGACACATAGTAAATGATGTTTTCAGACCCAGATTCCTGTGCAGACAGTCCTTCTCTGGTTTTAGCAATAGCAACATTTAAAGAATTTAAATAATTGCCTTACCAAAGTTCAGCTGGTAATCACAGCGTTGAGACAGGGCACTGGATTTGCTTTTCTCCCTTTAGAAAAGTCTTTCTGAGATGTTTCTCCTGTTCTCAGTAAAGGCAGTAGTATTTGCTGATACATGTTTGCTGAGAGTGGGCTGGGTTCACCAGAGTGTTCCAGCTGCTCTGCAGTGCTCTATAAATGCAAACCAGCTGCAGGTCTGGCTTAACTCAAGCCAGGTTTGTGGCTGGTTTGCATCACTGGAGCAGTGTAAAGTACCTGAAGCATGCCAGCTAATCTGGCCTATTGGTGAACCATTCTAAATGACTTGTTTTTCTTCTTGTTCTTTACATGTAACTTTATTTATAGTCAAAGCCCATGGAAATTGCATAGATTGTATCACTAAGGCAAACTTTGTGTTCTAAGCTAAAGTCTATAAAATTAGAGTGTTTTTTTAAGGCAGAACTACTTCTTCTTAACTGAAATAAATTTATCAAATTACATGCTGCTCCTCTGCACTTCTCTGTTACGGATTTCTCTTAAGATACTTTTTATTATTAGATCAAATAATGATAAGTCTGAGACCTAAAAGAGTAGGCTTTATAAGTTTTCTTTTGCAAAAGGTGTGCTCAGCTTTTATTCTAAAAGTATTGAATTTTTTTCTAGTTTATTGAGAATGTATGCAATAGTTGTGTCATCACTATTGTCTGAAATTTACTGATTAGAAAATACTTTGGAGATTTTGAGAGAGGAAGGAAATTGGTCAAACATGATTTTTCTTCTGTTTATAGTAAATAATAGCTACCTACCTTCAATAGTATGATGAGTGTTCAAAATATGCCATAAATATTAATCACCAATTACATTAGTCTATGTGTAATAGTTTTTTTTTTTCATAGCCATCTCTTTCTCTGAGGCTGTTACAGTGTTGAATGTGTGATGTGTGTTTTTAAACAATACAATACAACAGAAGAATGATAGAAGTGTCGTTACAGCTACGCTGATCTACATGTTTTTCGGAACCCAGAATTTTTGCTCTTCACCTAGAAATATTTTTGCATAATGAATATGGTATGATTTTAAAAAAACCCCACTTTCTGGATAAGCATATTGGCATTCAAGTCAGAAATTGTGTTTCTCTGATCAGCTGTATATTGAAAGAAAACATGTCAGAATTTGCAAAGTTTTTCTAGACTTTGAGGCAAAACGCTGAAGAATTAATTACTGCCTCATATTAATTAAGATAACAATGCAAAGCCCTTCATTAGAAGCATAGGAAAAGTTCTTCCTTGGTCCTTGGAGAGAATATTATATGCAAGCCCTGTTGTGTGGGTTGCAAGGTGTCACTGGAATTTATATGCATTACTTGTCTAATTGCAGTAAATGTAGCATGTCCAGATAGGTTTAAAAGTTGGATGGCTGTTTGTTACTTGCTGGAAATCACTTGAAACCTTGCTACTCAGAGGCAGCTGTTCACAGGTCCTTCACCTCTCCCCAGAGATAGCTGGAAGACTCTGTTGTTGGACCCTGTCTTTTATGGCAGAAGCAGTAAACATGACAGGTTGTTTGGGAGCCATCTGTTTTAAAATGGTTGCTGCTTTGTATGCAGTAATGAACTTGAGATCAGTTTTCTGTCTGTCTTCATAGTAACAGCCTTGTTTGGTGTCACAACAGGTGGAAGTTGATGGGATGAAACTAAATGTGACCAGCGAGTGGAACCTGGCTTCACCCTTGTTGTCTGTCACCATTGATGGCACTCAGAGGACCATACAGGTAATCTCACCAAAGCCTCTTTGGGCATACAAATAACTCTGAAATGTGGGGCCTAAACTTGCTGCATCACAAAAATTGTGATGTTGTACAAACAGCAGAATGTTTCTACTTTGAGACAAATTAACTTCACTAAAGCTCTGGATGCACTCCGAGTTACTTACCTAGAGTTTTGAGCATCTTGCTTTTAATGAGAAGTTCCTTATTTAGACAGAGGTTTACCCCAGCTTATAGGCTCTCTTTATTTAGTGATTTGTAAGGAGACGGAGTTTCTTAATCATGTAAAAAATAAGAAATGCTTTACTGCAAAAAAACAACCAACCAACCAACCAAAAAGACTGACCAACTGAAACAAAACAAAAAAACTCCCTCGTAACCTAACTCACAACAAAAACCCATATGTAAAATTAGTCTCTCCCTCATGTTTGGATTGTGTGATTGTTACACTTTTGGGCCTTTGCAGTTTGAAAGTCACGGGGCAGCGCATCTCCCTTGTAACATGTTTTTTTATATACTTATAAGAAATGTGATTAGTTCCATGATTTGAGAAGATAAAAGTAGAAAACATCCCAAACTTATGTGGCTCTAAGAAATGAGGACCGAAAAGTTTAAAGTGGTTGTATTTTCTTTTCTTCTGAACACTTATGTCTTTGAAACCAACTCCACACACCAGAGAATGATTTTCTTAATCTAACCTCTGTCAGAATTTATATATTTGTTGACAGATCATGTATTTACAAATATCTATTGATCCTGGCAATAATGGAAAACAAATCAAAACTTCCTGAAAGTATTTTTCTACATACAACAGTATCTATTTCCTATATGTTTATCAGTGATACAATGGTCAGATTTCTCATAATTTACAATGAAATGCATGAATTTAGTTTTTCATTTTTACCCCTGGTAAGTTACCCAACTGGAAAATACTGTTTTTGCTTTGATTGAGTTTAAAAGACTGCAAATGAAAAATTGAAAATAAAAAATTATTGTATCTTTCAAGGTTTCAGTATTGCCTGAGAGTGAAATTTTCATTATGTTCCCAAGTAAATTCTGGACTGAAGTTCTGTAGATTTCTTGGGAGGTTTATGCAAGCTTCAAGGAGTATATCTAAAATAATTTTCTATTTTTAGGTGTGTTTTTCATTTTACTATTTTAATACTGGTCCATTTTGGTGCCATTTTATAAAGTGCATGCCTAATTTTGAACAGGAAAAAATACCACTGTATGAATCTGAAAAACATGCCTAGGTGAAAAGCATTATATTTAGAATGAGTAAGTGTGTTGACCTCATTGCAAACTATATTACTATATGACTGGATATATAACTAATAGTAGTAACACCATTTAGCTAATAAGAGTTGAATTGGCACATAAAATTAGTTTGAAAATGAATGATCATATGATCTGAAGAAGCTTTCTTCTAGGAGCTGAGCCAGCAGTAGTGTTACTTGCACTCCCTGAGTATGACCAAACCCTATGAAATACTGCAGATCTAGCCACAGCAGCACGCAATGAGCTGACTGCATGCTATCTAGCCAACAGAATGTGGAATGAGCCCATATGTTGTTTCCTTCCCAGATTTTATCTGCCTTTGCTTTTAGCAAAGAATCTCAGTAGCTTGAGAAGTTATTAATCTTTTAGTGTATATATGTAAATTTATGGGAACCTTAAACTTGACCTCTGATAGTCGCTCACTGGAATCAAAATTGGTTTTTTGGTTATGTATTTCTGTAGACTTGCCCCACTGCAAGAACCAAATTAGACAAGTGTATTCCTGTAGGTCAATTTGTCTCCAAAAGCAATTGACCCCTGAGTCTTGAAGTATCTTCTTTCTGCAAAACTTAGCCCTAGAGCCATTTAAGCAACAAATATGGATGAATCAAATAATTCCAGCTGTGCTTTATTAATTTTCAGCCAATCTAATTTTTCTTCATAGTTGGTTTCATTCTTCTAAATTTGCTCAACCAAATACAATCTTTGTGAATGTTTTATTCCTTTGAAGGTTGGATTTATGCACCTTTGGCTCAATCCTGCAGTCTGGCCACAATCTAGCAAAGCATTTAAACATAGAAAGAGGGAATAAGTAATTTAAAAATGTTTTGGTTTGAAATATATTTATGTAATTATGGTCTAGACATTCAAATTTTTGCATATCTGTTGCATGTTTAAAAATAAGTAATTTAAGCATTCTTCTGTATTTTGACTCCTCTGCTGAAGGCTCAATGAGAATTAGAGCAAAGCAGAACACTGACTCTGCTGCAGACTTACGAAGGGCCTTTGAGTTTAAAACCCATGTTTTCTAGGACAGTTTCTAGAGTATGGGACCTGAGAGCCTGATGAGAAGTAAATGTCCTGGTCACAGTCTGTCTAGGGCATACCAGGGCATAATAAGGATGTGTGGCAGCCCCCCTCCTCCTGCCTTTGTTTCCTGTGTGAGGAAGCCCATCTGTGTGCAGCAGATGGGAGCTGCAGAGTGCCTGGCCAGGTCCCCAGATGAGAGTGGGACCAGAACCCTGGGGTATACTGCAGGTCCTGTGGCTGCAGCATAAGGGCTCTGAAATCATTGTGCTGCTTTGGGTTACTGTGAAATCCATAGGATGTTATACAAAGTGATGAAGTGGTGAAAACTTGGGATCATTTGAGCAAGAGACTTCTGAGATACTGTTTCCAGGGATGGGGGTGTGGGCAGACCCTGTGGCATTTCTTGTAATACTCAGATTTCATCATGGGGGATTTTTGTGGCTGTTTTTAGTTAATCCCAGTTTCTCAGCATTTTCTCTACTTATGACTAAACTCTACCTCTCATTTGGTGAGGCTGAATTAAACACATCCTGAAGTATAGGATTTTGTTCACCAAGCAAATGACATTATCTTGTACAGAAATACTTCACCAAAATGGTTTCCCATACTTGCTTCAAAAGATGTTAGTGACTCAGAATTTGACTTACACCTAGCTATTATGAATTTGGACTTTGCTGAAAATCAAAGAACTATAGGAATATAGTTACAATACACCTTCCTCAGATTTGAAGGGATTAGGTTTTATTTAATTGCAAATGCATGTTTAAAATACTCATATAGATAAACCAGGATTTGAATATGATATAGCTTTTTAGGGAATATTTAGAACAAAGATAAATGAATAAATGAGGGTCTTAATGATTCCTGTGAAGAGTGAGTGGAAAAGTGGAGGTTGATTTGAGTTGTGGAAAAGAAAAATAAGAATTCCAGTGGAAACTGGAAGGGAGAATGGTGGCTCAGTATGGTATCCTGAAAAGCTATGACAGTTGGAAGAAAGACATATTTTGGGACAATTTTACATATCTTGGGAGTATTTTTACTTCTCTGTCTCTCCTCCCATATACAAGTAAGCTAGATTTCAGTGAGCCCTGTGCCCACAGAAGTTGTCTGTGACCTCTGCTGTCTCCAGAACTAGGGAGCAGGTGGAAGGAAGGAAAAAGCTGTCTTTTTCCATAGAGTTTGAACATCATCTGTTCCTCATGGCAACTAGAATCTAAGGGGACCTCAAGATAAGGAATCCATGGAGTCCAGCAGATGGACTTTAACCTATCTGCAGCTCTGTCCTTATTAGTTAGGTTGCAAGGGACAACCTTCTGCTGGGACACTGCACAGGAACACCAGGTATCAGCAGGGGAAACAGTTTGCTCAAGAAAAAAAATGAGTCTAAGAGGAGATCCCCAAAGCAACAACTGCTTGTGTTTGGGCAAGTTCTCAAAAAACTCTGCTGACCATTCAGATTTCGAGGCTGCTCTATGGTGATGTTACATGGACAAATTTTACAACTGCTTAGTGCTGTTGAGTGCTGTTCCTTCACTGGTCCCACCATCAAATGCTCAACTCATCTTTAAATACCTTTTACTTGCAGATAGTTCCCTGTAGCAAAAGGATGCTGAGCCAGAACCATAGAATTGTTTAGTTTGAATTATCTGTCACCATCTTTGCCAATGCTTTTGTACCCCTTAGTTCCATCATATGCACCCAGCCTTTTCACTGTCAAACTGTTGGGCCCACAGCTCTGCTATCTTGCTGTTATGAAACCTTCTACTCTGTAAAGGTAGTGTAAGCATTCTGCCTGGACCCTGGAAAACTTTTTGTGGCTTTTGGCACCTTCAGCAAAGCAATTTTACAATAGCACTGGTGATACCTCCTTTTTTGTATTTCCTGGCTTTCAGGGAATTAGTCTCTGATGAACTGAAGCTCTGTAGGATGTAGTGAGAACTCAACTGGACAAGGTCCTGAGCAGTTCAGTATCACCTGGATGTTAGCCTTGCTTTGAACAGGGACTATGACTGCCAGATTTCCAGAAGTCCCTTCCAGCATAACTGTTCTGTGTCTGTTGGGCATCCCAAACTCTACAGTAAAGAGATCTTTATCAGTCACAGCAAGGTGCAATTAAGAGAGTAATGGAGTTGCTAAACAAGAACATGATCCTGTAAAGCTGAAATCATCAGTCTCAAGCTTCAAGTGTTTTTGTGAATGAAATAGATGAAGATTTATCAGGGGAGCTTTCTCTACTTAGTGTTAAAGGGAATTCGGCGATGGCATCACTTATTTTTTCATTTAATTTATTTATTGCATCAACAATTGCAGCAGGAGTAGCATATTCTACATCCTGGGGTATGACAAATATAAGTGCTTCTCTGATACAATGTTTCTTTAGATTATTATTTTGGTCTGTAATAACAGAAGAAATGAGAATGCTGTAGGTTATAAAGTCTTTGTTCCAGGGAAATGTGTGACAGGAGGACAAAGCCTTTGCCCAAGTATTCATTTCCTATAACTCTTTAGAGACTTTTTTCATATGTGTAATTATTTTACTTTTGTAAGAAAAATTACCTTTTTTTCATTTTGCTGTTTTGAGATCTCAGATGTAATCTGTGATAATGATATGATACATTATATAGGTTTTCAATCTAAAGTACCATTACCTCAGAACATTCATTTTCTTAACCCCTGAAAATTATTTTGGGAATGTTTAGTGAGCAGTGTTCATGACTGCTTGACAGTCCATTTTTTTTAATGCTGTGCAATTACTGCACATACTCTGCTGTTGTCCTTTAACCATGACTTCAAAATTACTCTTGCTAGGTTGTCTCCAGAAGAGGGACTCAGAATGATCTGCAGACATTTGGTCATCCTATAGCCACATAGCTGTACTTTTGGGTAGAGAAAAGCCAGTGTGAGCCCCAGCACTGAATTCCTTTTAGCCCACATTGATTAGCCTGTAGCTCACTCCCTGGTTTTTTTTCAGCCTGTTCCAGTTATGACTAACCTAGCCAAATCTGGTACA
The DNA here is from genome assembly GCA_013397555.1 of Urocynchramus pylzowi. Lineage (NCBI taxonomy): Eukaryota > Metazoa > Chordata > Aves > Passeriformes > Fringillidae > Urocynchramus > Urocynchramus pylzowi. The sequence goes on along the minus strand of VZRH01005651.1, from coordinate 1,361,363 downwards.
AATTTCTTGCCCGAGGTTCAAATGGAGGATATGTGAATGGAAGGGGAAAATTAAAGGGAATAAAAGCTCATGAGACTACACACCACTACCTTTACCAATTCTTCAGTGAAAATGAATATACTTTCTTTTTTTCATTCAGGAAGGAAATGAGTGATCAACTGATATGTTCAATCAATTCCTGTCTTACTCAAGATGTTAATCAAATAGCATCAGTTGTCATGGGATCTTATGCCGCATTTTTTTCCTCTTGGAGCTATACATTTTCAAAACAAACAATATTCAGGATGAGTAACTATAGGGATTCTGTATGTGTCCAAGGAACAAAGCATTGTGTTCAGTCACTGACAGACATTGTAGTTTTATGACATCTAAACCCTGAAAGATGAGAAGTAGTTTTCTTGAACATGGTAACACATTCAGAGAGCAAAGGGGAAGGAAGAGGAGGGACATGAGAGTGAGAAGGGACTATGGGGGACTATGGATGCTGTCAAGAATTTGTCTCAGGGCAGTCACAGACATTATCAGATCTAGAATCACATGGTGGCATTTTGACTGCATAATCTTCCCCCTTATAGGAGCAGGATGTACCCAAAACAAGGGTAAAGCTTCCGGAAGTTCTGGTCATATTGTGATTTAATGTAGTAACAGCAAAAATTTAGAAGTTCATAGAGAAGGCTAAATGCCTAACTATTGTATTGTTGTAAATCTCGGGTTGCAGTAAATGTCCTTTAGATTAATTCTTTGCTAACACCAAATAAACAGTATTTCCTGTGGAAGCTTTTTTGGGTTGTTGTTGGTGGGGGGAGGGGGGGGCGGGATTTTGTGGTTTTTTGTTTGTTTAGGTTTTTTTGATTGTTTCTTTTTTGTTAGTTTTAAAACCTGTCATCTACTTATTTGTAACACCTACCTGTCTCAGAAGATTAAAGAAACACATGAACATACTTAGGAGGCACTCTCTGTATAGTAATAGTATACCTGCAGTGGTTTTAATATTAAAAAAAAAACAACAAAACTTTGCAAAAAGAAGTAACAAGTAACAGTCCCGTTGGATGTCCCATAAAGAAATATTGGGAAGGACCTGTGTTTCTGTTTTTCTGTTTATGGGAGGACAGAAATTCCCAAGTCATCTTACTGTAACTGAATCCCAGGCATTAAGAGAACTCCTAAAAAGTAGTGATATGGTGCCTCAGCCTCTTAGAAATTGCACCTGCACAATTATCTGTGTGGATTGATGCCTTGTAAGCCCCTCACCCTGTATTTAACATATATATTTGTACTGTTTGGGAACAGATTCCATTTAGTCCCTGGAAAGGGTCTGAGGTAGCTTGCAACAGGTGCCAGGGGAGGCCAGTATTTCAGCATTCTGGCAGGATCCCTTTTAATGGGGAAGACTGCTTCAGCACAGTGCCACTAAGAACAGTCTCAGACATCTTTCACAAGTCAAAACAATTCACATACAGCATGTGATCATCTCTTCTCCACTGGGCCACTGCTGTCTTGTAAGAACCTGGGAAATGTGGACATGCCCTGAGAAGAACAACTCACTGAGGCTTCATTTGCTATAAAGTGTGAACTGAAACTAGTAATGGCTAAGGGTAGAGCAGTGCACAAAAACAGGCTGACTTCCCATCTGTAGTTTAATGTTCTAAGGGGAGACAATGATGGCACTAGCAGTGCAGAGCGTTAAATTGGGAAAAAGTGGGGTGATTCCTGAAGGGGAAAGGCTTGTGAGGGTGAACAAGTCAGAATGTGCAGTGCAGTATGACAGACTCCAGCATACTACAAATCTTGGTCCCATTGCTAGTCTGGGATTACATCCCTCCACTGGCATTTTGCACAGTGCAAAGGCAGTGCTGAAATGAAGTTCTGCTTGCTAGAAGAAGGGGGAAATGAGACTGGTAAGGTCAAATCAATCACCCCTTTTTTGTTTAGAGGATGACTTAAAAGTTTCACAGCTACTTCTGCAGCTGTTTTCTCCTTTCTGACCCAGCCATGGGGCTCCAAAGGTAGGAGTGACATGGGTGGAAGATGGAGCTTTGCAGATGTCCAAGCACCTTCATGTATACAAAATCTCATAGATTAAGTAGTAGCAAATTAATCTGTTAGAACTTTACAAGGTAAATTACTGTGGTTTTTTTTTTCCCCTGACTTCCCTATGGTGGGAATAATTTGTTTTTTAATTAAACCTATCAGAGGATGATTCTGGCCTGTGTTTTGTTAGGTGGAATTTTCAAGAATTTATAAGTATTCACCAAAAGATAGCATTCTCCATTTGAAATTCTTGTCATAAGATGTTCAGAATTTTTGTTAGTGAGTAGTTGAAATGAAGCAATAGGAGCTGGGTTGCAAGAAATTCTTCATTCTGAAAAATATCACCGTGCTGGGAAACTACTAGTGTTTCACTCAAAATTTTATCTGTAGCCTATCCATAAATTTTATGGGCTTGTAATTTTAGTTTTGGTTTGGTAGTTTGCTACATGTTTTTCAACTGGGAATATAGTCATGCCATAGCTTGAAAAAATTGCAAAAAACATTGGCTGAGTTACAATCTGTGTGTTTTCTGTCTCCAGAAAAAAAAAAAAATTGTCTCCAGCTTCTACTTTCAGCAAGTAAGGCCAGTATGTAGTAGTTCAAGATAACTGTGTCTGAGAAGGTTGTGTATCTATTTATCTGATTGCCTTTGCCAGTTCAAATTAATTCTGAGTTTGGAGGATATAATTACTTTTTCATTTGTAAACAAAGTAAAAAAAAAAAAAAAAAAAAAAAAAAATTTGGTCTGTTGGAGTTTCTCTGGTTTTGTATCATTCCTTCTCTGCAGCTGCTGCCTTCCAGTAGCTTGGAGAGTCTTAGAGACTAGAAGATTTGTGGAAAATATTCTAAGATCTTGTAGTCTAATAATGTCAGTTAAGAATGTCTTTCAGTTAATATATATTTTATGTTTTCTTGAGCTGCTTTATCCTTCTTCATGTAAAGGCTGTTATCATTTTTATCTGCTAGTGCTCATCCATTGCAGGCTTAATGCAAAGCTGATTGTAGCCCTACTGCATCTTACAATGAATACATCATTGATACCCAACTAAGTGGAAATAATTTTCTATGGCAATGCAGAAGAATTTAAAGTCATATCACACTACCCTCTTCTAATTTACTGGGATTTACAGATTAAAATTATTATTTATGAAATTACTGTGGTATAATACCCAAGATAGAGGAGGAGAATCAAACACATTTTGTATGATTGTATACACTTTTCTATTTTTACATGTGTGCATAAGCATTTTGTTTGTATATACATAGCATATGCAGTATAACATACTGTAACCTGTGTGTGTAAAAATACATATAATATTTATGTAACACTCACACCCATTTGACAGCTTTGAGACTGCAGATGGATTTTTTTTGAAGTTGTGATTTTTTTTTTTTTTTTCAGATTTGAGTTAGCTTGTTACTTTCTCATAAGAAAAGAAAAATATACTTTTAACTCACATGATACTGATTAGGTTAGTCTGAAGCTCTGCACACTGAATCAACCAGAAAAGAAATTTGTTATATCTAAGATTGCACAATATATGTCAACAATGTAATTTTACTGTATTGGCAGATAAACACATGGGGGTGTTTTGTCTTTGAACAAATGTTAAATTTCCCTTGACTTTTTGCTGTAAACCTCCTAGCAAATAATTTGCAATTTATTAGGAGAGCAATGACAATACATATAATTAGCTATTCTCTATTGTTACCTTTATTTGATTACTTTCCTGCTATCACATGCAATATGAAACCATCTATTATGAGGTACAGAATATGTAAATATCTAACTTTACAAGAGAAACTGGAGACTGGTCCTTTTTCTAAAGAGGTGGGAAATAAAAGAATAATTGTTAACCGTGTCCTTTCATTTCTTGAAAACATCAATTACATTTACAAATCCCAGAAACACAAGCCAGTTGAAGAGAAATAACTCTTTTCAGAAAAATCTAATCACATCTAATAGCTGAAATTTATTTACTGTAATTTGAAACATTAATTATGATAATGTTCTGACTTCTTTTGTAACACAGTTTTCAAAGCCTGGCAGTTCTCTTTTTGGTCTTGCTGTAACATATGTTTTGTGACTTGGAGAATTTCTCTATCTTTCTTCTTCTTGTTTTTTACATACACCTGTGAGGGAAATTTCTTTTTCCCCCTCTGTTACTTAACTATTTTCTTCACCTTCCCCATTATTCTCTCCCCACCCTTGTTCCTCCATATGTTGATTTAAGAGATGGATTTTAGTGCTTATACTGACTTTAAATGCAATTGCACTGAATGTAATGCTTTTTTGGACACAGCAAACAGTAGCAGTGGGAAACTGCTGTAGAGGGATACCAGTGTGCTCCAATGGTGTCAGAGCAGTAAAAATGCTGCTGATATCTTTGTGGTCTTGAGGCTGAGGCTTTAGAAGGTACCTTCTTTATATACATATTTATTTGGCTTCATTAAAGTGGTTATTAAATTATTTTTGCAAGGGCTTGGCTTTTGCTATGCTAGCTTATTTGGCTGCAAGTAAAGAAAATCTGTGTGAGGAAGTACTTTAATGATTTGCTTTTCAGTTGTGAAAAGTCAAGTTGTCAAGATACCTGGCTTTACTCTGAAAGCCTTTAAATAAAATTACAAAAGGGCCTCTATTTTTCTTTTTGTTTTGTTTTTAAGTTGTGTTTTTCTGTGTGACAGGGAGATTAGCCAAAAAAATGGAATTTTTATTAGGACATGAAAAGGTCTCTAATGACCCTTGAAAGCGGACAAAAGGGTAGCACAATAAGTGACAGAGCTCTAACAAGGGTGGAGGGCATTCCAGGAAAAAAAGAAATTAAATCCTTTAATTTTTTTCGGCTTGCCATTTTCTGACAGCTTATCAAGTGGTTGGGACTTGTTTGTTTTGGCATGTGGTTCATTCATTGTAGGCAGCCGGGACTTTGTTCTTCTTTGTGGTTTCCAAAACCTGATTGTGTTTATCCTAGACTGTGGGAAAAGTGTATATTCCTGTTTCCTTTATAAAAGTAAACGTCAGGTTTTGTATGAAATTTTATTTCCCATATTTTCCATTCCATTAATCATTATTGTTGAAATATGTCAGGCTCTGGCACATCACCCTTTGTTTTCATATGATTGTACAGATTGCAATGTCAGTGTGTGACCTGTTCAGTCAAAAAATAAGCGTGTTTGGGCTGTAGTAATTATTACTTCATAAAGTGTGGCATGCACCATTAGTGGAAAAGGACCAGGATTTAATTTATTGCTATTAAAACTGTTTTGGGGGATATCTAGCTATTGTTATGCAGCACTTTCTCATTTGGTCTAGACAAGACAAGACTTGGGGGAGCCATGATTAGGGCTCTTCATAGACCTGGAGGTAGCTGTAGAAAGGAAGGGAATAATCTGTGTTTCCTGTGTGTAATGAAACAGACAAGAATTAATATGAGTAATACAGTTTGAAGTAAGGGTAATTTTAATCAAATATTAGGAAAAACTTCCTAATGGTAAAGATGCAGAACACTGGGATAAGTTGCTTAGGGACACTGTGATATTTTTGCAATTGAAAGATTTTGAGAATGAGTTAGAAACACATCATTTGGGAGTGACACTGATGTGTTTTGATGCTGCTGGGAGTCTTAGGCTAGAAGATCTCTCAAGATTATTTGCAGCCCTGTTCTTATGACTTTTTGTCTTTAAAATGCTGAAGGCTTCCGTGCAGTTCTTTGCAGTAATACTCATCTTCTCAGATCTGTGCTTTAGTACTTTTATGTACACTTGCCATTGTGTAAAATGAAGGCTGTATTCCTTCAGTTGGGACCTATGTGGGCCATAGCTTAGATAGTAGAAACAAAATGTGAGGAAAACCTTTGACACTTAAGGAGAAAATGATTCACAGGAAGAAAAAATTCTTTATATGTCTTGCATATTTAAATTATGTTTAATACTGTGGAAACCAGTAATATATTTTCTCTTGCATTGTCTTGCGGCTTACTGACAGTGTAATATTTAAAGACTCTTTAATAACTTCAATCAACTCCTGAACCACAGTAGGTGACCAGACATTTCATAAGGGTCATTTTTTTTTTCTGTTTCCAAAGTAGCACCATTGGAGGTTTGCATTTTAAAAAGAGATTAAAATGTCTCTCATTAGGAGAGAATGAAGATAATACTAAATGTGAGTAACAGGAATACAGAATCACAGAGATGGCAGAAGCCTCATTATTCATGACATTAGAGCACAAGGTTGCTCTGTGTTGTACTTGGCCATATTTGCCTTCAATGTCCTTCAAAAATAAATTTTATTGAGTTGACTGAACTAAAACCAAAATCTGAGATGAAGTATGATTTAGACTTCTAGTACTTCTGTTGAAGGAAATTGTTTTATCTGTTTAATGTAAAGATTTATGTATTAAATTATTTTGATTACTTCACAGTGACAAAGAAAATGGAATGGTAAGAAATTTTGAGTTGCTTTAATCAATTCTTACATTTGTGTTTTACAGCGGATTTCTCGGAATGCCTCTGGAGAGACAAGCATTCAGTTTCTAGGCACAGTGGTAAGCATGTAATAACTGTGTATTGAAAAGAGTTAAATTGGTAGAAGAATATAATGTAAACAGAAAGTAGCTAAATTACACTTCTAGTGCATTTAAACTTGTGGTTATGGGGGTCAGTATTATGTGTAAATATTCTGAGTTTAGCAGGTGAATGTAGGCCAACTGAAGCAAACTTCCAAGGCACAGTATCTGTGTTCTACCTTTCTGTTGATTCAAGTCTGCATCTGTTTCACTTAGAAGGGGTCTAAAAGTAACTGCTTGTAGATTTGTAAGCTTATTGCTATATAATGAGGTTTGGTGCACATCAGGATCAATCCCACTCTTCCTCACCACATCAACTTTCTGATCTCTTGCTTCACCGTATTGCTTCACATACCCCTATATCCCAGAGTGGGTATCTCAGTAACTGTGTTAGAAAAAACTGTTCAGTAATGCAAAGTGCTCTGTTCTTTTCTCTAACCAGATTTGGTAGCACTGTAGTTCTCTCAGATTTTGTTTGCTGGATAGAAGTATGCCTAAAATCCTAATTAGATTTTATATCATTAGACAGATTTTACTCTATAAAATTGTTCTGTGGAGCAGTCACGTATAATATACAAGTTTAGTGTTAAGTCATGGATGCTTATATACATACATGTGATTGAAGCAACTTCCAGTTCTGTGATTTGCATGGTTAAAATGCAGCCATTGAATTTTTCCAAGTTCCATATGCATCTAAAAATAGTTCTGAAAATGAAATAAAATTGAAGTATCCTCTAAAGTAAGTTATCCTGCTTGCTGCCAGTAGATTTCACTGTCGTGATATTAACAGCGAAAAGCCTAGGAATGAAACATTCAGTTTAGAATTTAGTCCTACCTAACATTTTTGTGCACTATTTGTTTTGGACACAAGTGGATTAGGATTGCATATGGTCATGCTTTCATTCTACTTGTGATTAGTTCTCCTGCAAGTCCCATGAAGCCATTGTTGGTAAGGTGTAACATGGTAAAGATAAACTTAACAAGAATACCTTGCATTTATGTTTTTACCTTACATGTTTGTTTTTAGAAATGAAAAGTGCCCCTAATATTTTTTACTTCTATAAATATCTCTGGGTATGCATATTTGTTTATTTGTCTTAATCACAAGCAGAGTAGCAGTAGCATAAATACATAAAAATGAAGTTTTTTTCTGCACTGTTTATGATGATGCTTTGGCTCTGGAGTTGCAACCTATGTATGTGAGATTGCTGCTAGGTGGCTGATCAGATAGTCTTTGTGAGAGAAGAAAATAATTGCTCCAAGTAGATAAGGTATAAACACAAATGCAACTTGACAATACTGGCTAGATTTTAGTTGATTTCTCTCTAAAAGGTTCTGTAGTAGGGAAAATTCTGATTGTTATTTAGTGACATTAAATATTAAAACTGTTGTTCAAATTAGATACGAAAATATTTTGTATTATTTTGTTAGAAGTGCCCTGAAGTCTTGCTTACAGACCAGGACTCATGTTCTGGGCCTTGTGCAACAGGAAAATATTATAAAAGAGGGAATAGAATTGATGTGCTTTTTGTGTTAAGAAAAATGATGAAACAGCTAATGGATTGTTATATATGTTAGATCTTACTGACTAGCTCATGTGTGTTTATTGAATCCTAGTTATTTGGGGAAATCAAGTTTGTGATTACCACGAAAATTCTCAGGAGGACTAAACAGAAAAGCCTTGAGTACTCTGAGATTTTTTTTTATTTAATATAAATTATGCACATCTTGATGATCAAACCCAGAGAGAGAACTTCAGCAATCAGGGTAGAGAAACAGTAATGAAGTCTGCTTCCTAGGGCTTGTTCCAATATCAGTTTTCCCATAGAATTCAATCTGTGCCTGTGCTTCTCTCAGTTCTTCTAGCCCACTGCCCTCCTTTTCTCTAAGTCCTGCTTTTTCATTTGTCCTTCACTCATTTAACATCCTTGTACTGTTCTGATTTAAACTTAATATGTTCAGTTTAGGTAATGGGGTGGAAGATACAATGATATCCACTACAAATTGCTGCACATATAGATACACAGTCTGTATGTGTGTACATGTGCACACACAGATGTAGATGTTCAAAGAAAATTTTATCTTAATGACGGCCCCAGAAATACATTTTGAGTTTACCATTACTTATCTCTTATTAAACCCTTGCTAAGTGCAGTTGACTTAAGAAGTGTTTGAAAGGAAAATTTAGCAGAAAAAGACTCTTGATTGCTCATTATTATTATAATGCATTATTATTATTATTATGCATTGTTATCAACATAATAAACAGCTTGCAAAGTTACTTCTCTACTCTTTTTGGTTTTGTTTTTTTTTTTTTTTTTTTTTTGTAGAAAAAATAAAGACAGACTCGGCGCTTTCTGTT
>VZRH01005651.1:1329890-1344050 GCA_013397555.1 Urocynchramus pylzowi | reverse complement strand
TTTTTTTTTTTTTTTTAGATACATGGGTTGAGAAGAGCTATAATAGTATTAATCTTACATCACCTTCCATGTCTTTCTTTAAGTAGCATTTAGGAGAAGAATAAACTTTAGAAAAATTGTTATGCATCAGCAAGTCATATAGCTACTGGAGTTAACATATAAGTATTAGAGATGGGGAGGGAATATCAGGGACTCTTGTAACACAAAAATTGTTCTTTTCTTCATATTCATATTCATTTTCTTCATAGTGTGTAAAATTTGTATTTTGAAGCGCTTGAAATTTTTCCCAGTGTTCATTTAAAGCTCTCTGCAAATAACAGGAGAATTTATCATGCAGGAACACACAGTTTATTTCACTTTTTTATGCAACTAAAGTTTCACATAATTCTCTTCTGTGTAATGTACATTGAAAATTATGTGAACGATGTTTTAAAAAAGATTCTGTTCATACCTGCTTATCTGAAGGACAGCAATCCCTGCTGCTGCAAGCACTCACCTGGTCTCGCAAGCAGGCAGTCTCCATCTTTGTTTCATTCATGCTATTTGATATTTATAGTCCTTGCCCACAGCAAGGCAAAGGGAGGTGAAGGACAGAGCAGTGGTAGTAGGAAGTATCATGCTTTGTGTGACCATCTCCCACACACCAGTCTTATGGCTTGGAGAGGTGCCATGTTGGCAGGGTGCACAGGAAGTACTCGCATAGCAAATTGTGTTATGAGCAGCAGAACCACAACAAGGTTCTTCCTGCACCTTAATGGTGTTTGATCAGGGGAAGGGAGAGAGAAAGGGGAGATCAGGGCAATGTGGATGAAAAGGAAAGGCCCACACTATTGTAAGGACAGTGAAAACAAGCTGCCTCTGTGCCAAAGACCTTCAGTGTATATGGCAGAGCAGTGCTGAGTGGGCCACAGGAATGTTCAATCGAGACTGAAAAGCCCCGTGGGTAGGAAAGCTGTGGTAAAGTCCTGTGTTTCCACTATAACTCCTACTCCTCCCTGCCTTAGAGCAACTTCTCTTGACATGCCCTCCGAGGCAATTTTCACTTGCTGCTTTCTTTGACATCAGCTTTTATATGAGGAAAAACAAAGATGTTTGAGTTTTAAAATACTTACGTTAGTGTTCTGTTACAAGTCTTTGGGCGTTCCTTGTTTTTTTTGTGAGGGTTTTCTGTTGTTTTGTTGTTTTTTTTCTCCCTAGGTTTGTCTTTTAGTTATAAAGGAGTTGCAGGGAAGCCCTCCCTTAGCCTTGCAAATTCCAAGCCCGCTGTTAACATTTAAAAAATACTCAGCAAGCAGAACAACCCAATGTGCTTGCTGTACCTAAGCCAGATCTGGACACTTCATCAAGAAGATCCCAGCTATGTTCTGACAGGCATTTGTTCCACAGCCTGATTTTGACACCTTGACCAAGAACAAGAATATGTGATAATGGAAATAGCCTTGTTTATGGTATCAAATGGTGGCTTTTGTCAGGCACAAACTGCACTCAGGTGTCCTGTAAAGCAAAATGTAACTTCTGCGAAGTTACAAAGCGTCTCAAGATGCTAGAGAGGCAGTGAATTTCTCCACCCTTAATATCATGCTGCAGGCAAGATGAAAACACAGAACATTAATGTTTCCTAATTTATCTTCAGTCGCTAGATAGAATTGCAGTGTTACATGTGGAGTAACTGTACAAACATGCTTACACTCAGAGGGGCCAGAGATGGCTTTTATAGAATGTTTGAGGTTGAAGCAAACCCCCCACTCCTTCAAAGCAGGGTCAGTGAGAGCAGGCTCGTCAGGGCTGTGTCCAATTGGCTTTTGAATATCTCAATAAACTCCATATCCTGACAATGTGTTCAGCAATTTGCAAATTCCTGGCGGTCCCCAGGGCACTGGGCAGTGACACAGAAGTGGTGTAGATGTAGAAAAAGTCAGGACAAGCAATTCCAGGTCTATGGTAATGCTGAGTGTAAAAGAGAATAATCATTCTTTGCCAGAGCTTGTGTGACTGCACTGGGAAGTATCCAGTTGAGGAGAGGTCAGAAGCTCAATTTCTAATCTGAAAAAGACTGAACACTTGTGCTGGAGACACAAGTGTACCTTCTATAGGTGTATAGAAGAATGCAGTAGTGGTATTATATTCAGGAGGAGTTTTCAGAAGCCTATCACTGAATAATCTACCCTCAGTCGGTAATCTGCTGAGACCCTGCATTAAGCAGTGGTGAATTCTGAGTGTCCAAACTGATCAATTTGTATTCTTTTCAGGTGTCTGTCAGCACTGCAGAAGCTCCTTCACCTTTGAGCCACTTCTTGAAACATTTTTCAAACCCATGTGGTGTTTGGGATGTTTCAGTTTTGGTCATGTGGCAGTTGGCACAAATTGGTTCCAAAACCATTTTCAGCATCATGAGACTGCTGGGAGGCCCCTCCAGCTGTAGAGAAAACGAACTGTTATTCTGCTTCTGATTTTCTTCTTGCTGGCTTGGTTTGTGGTTCATAAAGTCCACTCCCGTTCTGCTAGAAATAGATTTGAACTGGCATCAGTAACATGAGAGATGTAACAATTTACCTGAAACAACTCATCTGGAAAAGGATTATTCTCACTGACAGATGATCTTGTGTTGTTTGTGCAGCTTGTGTGCCTATGCTCGGTTTAGCAGTTAGCCTCAAATTATTGACAACTATGTTGAAACTGGGCACTGGCTGCCAGAGAATTTGGATGTGCTAGGGCTGCAGAATAGGCACCCCAATACCTAGTTGTTGAGTGGAGGTAGGGGAGTCTGAGCCAAGTTCACTTCCTTGGGCTTGAAGGAAGCAGGGTGGACTCCTGTTACCATAGATTCCCTGCAGTGTCTTTCTGGGTAGTGAGGGAGGGAGGGACCGTGACAAGACATATTAAAGCAACTACTTGAGGTTGCAGTGGACATATCAGGTTGTTGGAACTCATTTTCTGTATATAAATTTTGATGAGCAGAGTAAAAAAGCATCTGAGATGGAAGTCAGGCTGAAGGCTGTGATTTCCACCAATTTTCATGTATGACAGTGTGAGGTGTCTAGCATGAGCAAGTCAGATGCTTGGTTTTATGCACAGACTGTAAACTGAATGGCATATATTAGTTTTTGGCTTCACTGCAGACTGTAATACTCTCCAGGCCATTGTGGCTTCTCAACAGCAGGAGACAGCAGCAGAGAAGCTCCCCTGCAGAAAAACTTTGTACAAATGCAGCTGCTTCCTAGGAAACTCACTGCCACAGGCACGCTCAGCGTTGGCCTAAAAACCTTTGCAGTTATTGGAGTGAACGTCCCTCTCTGGTGTCCGAACTGGAGCCACCTCTCAGTACCTAAAGGATTTGTCTGTGCCTCATAGCTCAGAGCTAGACCCCCAGGGCAGAGTAAGCCAGTGCTGTGCAGCCCTCCTGAGCTCAGCCTGGAAGTGCTCGTGTTTTGGTTTCGATCCATTTTTCATTTTGTGTCAGAATTTCCTTATGTAATATACAGCTAAACGTGATTTTCAAGTACTTTGGCTTCATTGTGTTTTTGTTCCCCACCCCCACGCTTTTATGTTTGAAGGCTCCATTAGTGTCCATAACAAAGAGAGAGCAACACAGATGGTAAACATTTTTACCGCAGAACACCAGCAGTGAACACCATATCACTGATTTAGGAGTCTCTGTACTGTGCTTGCTCAGCTGTACATAATCACTCTCATTTCCTTCCCTTGGGTTTCTGGCCAGCTTGGGGAGGCTTTCCTGACGTGCTCAGTGAAGTCTCCCTGGCACTGCAGGGCTATGGCTCAGTTCTCATATGTGCCTCTTTGTGGAGCAAGAAGCTCCTCACTGGAGCTGGTGTGAGCTTTTCTCTGGCATGTTCTCTGGTTTTCAGAAATGTAATTTCACCAAATGTACAAGGCTAAAATTAAAATTCTTTTGGGTGAGGACAATATCTGCCTTAGCTGCCAGGCAGCCTTAGTGCATTTGAATGCCTCCCTGATACAAAAGATTATAAACCTTTGGGGTCTGTGATTAGCCCTGCTAGGTTTTGTGGGATAGTTGCCATGGTAGAAGCTAGTGAACATTTGGTACAAAGCAATAACATTCTTAAAGTTTCAATTTTCATTCTGGGAATGCTGATAGAAAGATGAATGCTAAGAATAAGGGTTGTTGGTTCTCTGTAGTAGTTCAAATAAAACTGTAAAAAAGTAATTTGGTTTGGTGCAGCATTTTACCAAGCCAACTAGCTGTGAGGTTCTTATGTGCTCTTCCTTTTTACTTTTCTTTGTACAAACAAAATAGCAAATGTAGGCTCTGTCTATCAAAAATGCATGTAGCTTTTCTTTTGTACTTAGATGAGAGAAAGTCAAACTAAAATTTCACATTAGCATTCTGCTTGTAGAATAAAACAGTGTCCTTTGGGCCAGAGGAGTTTGTTTTTTCCAAAACAGGCATGCACTACTGTCTGTGTAGTGGTGGCCCATTTTGGTGACTTGTTTACTGGTGTGCCTTTCATATCCAAATTCTTGGCTACAGACAAAGCATTTAAATACTTTTTGTCAGAAAAAGAAGAGGAAAATTGTCTGAAATTGGAGCCAAGTTCACATTCTCTGGAGTAGCATTTCAGCCTTTGAGAGGACCATCTAGTGCAGAGTGACTGAAAACTCAGGCTAGGTTTCTTTGAACAATCTAAACTTAAAGAAGAGACAGCAAAACAAATACTTTTTAATTCTTGTGCTTTTTTTATATTTACACTGGCAGTGGTGTCTTCCTCAGATAAAACGTTTTGATATTAAGCAGTTCCTCTAATTTTACTGGGCTCTGTTTCTTTTTATGGTAACACACACTGTGCAGGAAGGTCATTATATGGGAGAAAAAAGCTGTCAGCATAAAAGAGAAAGTTAACATTGCACATGTCTTTGTTTATGGGGTTCTTGGAATGTGCTGTGACTTGAGCCAAATGATGGCTTAAACTGTTCTTTTTAATATGCTGGATGTCCCCTCCCTATGTTCTGCCAGTAACAGGTTCTCCACCTTACAAGTACAAATTGCAAAGTTATCTGTGAACTCCTCTCAAATGTTTCCTTTGTGTGTTGCTAGTACTTGCTTTAGGGACCATTTAAATGTTTCGTTAAGGTTGGAATGTGGTCGTGGTTGCATTCAGTTAACCCCACTGTGTGTGATGAGAACATTGACATAAATAATTGAAACATGTATTGATTGCATATGCAAAATCAGTGAAGGTTTGTGCCAGTCTGTGTTGCCTGATGACCGTGCATCACAGGGAGCCTTGCAAACTTCGTTGGTGAGTTTTGTCTCATTTAGTATTGCATTAACATCTGTGGCACAAATGGCCATTTATCACATGGTAGTTTTGTTTGAGTTCCAGAAGAAAGATGAAAGAAAATGCAGCTACTCTTAATTTTTTTACTTCCATCTCCCAATAAGTTTCATGTCTAAGGTTAAATGAGGGCAAAGGGGTAAAAACACTGAATAACTTTCAGGTTACATAAACAGTAATAAATTTTTCAATTTTGTACCTTAATAAAATAAGAATAAAACCTTGTCTTTTCTAAGCCAAAACTACTGCCTTTGGTTTCATCTTGAAGTGAGGTTTCCTCATAAAATGACATGAGGCTGATCAGATGTTAACCATCTTAGGGATCCTGTTGAACCAGTCCTGCACAGGAGTGAGGAAGGAGCCCTGATGACTTGGAACATGAGAGATCAAATCAACAATTAAAGGATAATAGTGAATTGGGAAGGAAAGGGAAGATGACTAGCCAGGAAGGATTAGCCTGTGTCAGGAACAAATTTCCTGAAGTTACTCAAGCAGGTGCTTAAAGGGAGGTGGGTTATTTTCCTAAGGAGTGATTTTTCAGGAGTGTTAACCAGCTACAAGCAGGCCTGAGAGGCCATCGAGGAAAAAACTCCATTGGGGAAGAGGCTGCTTCATAGGATCAGACAGAAAGCAGTGTACTCCTGAAAGATAGTAAGATTTCTGCTCTTCCCTGTGAGAGGCAGTGTGCATTGTTCTATGAAGGAGGTTAATATGCTAGCCCACTGACCTTTTCCAGTGAGGAAAAAGGAGTGTTTAATGAGGTAATATACATATTTTCAGTGTGATTTCTTTGTATAATATCAGTAGATATTAAAAGCAAGACTTACTGAAAGGAAAACAACTGGTATAAACCGTGGCAAGTTTCACAGGGAAAACCAGCATCTTTTATTAACCAGCCAATGAGGTTGTGAGGAAACAAAGGCAGCACCTAAGTTCATAGCCTGTTCCTTGCTGCAGCTTCAGTAGGGAAGGGGGATAAAGATCTGTCTGAGAAGTTTTCACTTCTCCAGGCTCCAAAGCCTTCTCCAAAGGCTCCATCTGTGGACTTTGATGTTGGGAACCTGGAACCAGAGAAAGGGACAAATCAAACATGGGCACTGGTGAGGACTTTCAGTTTCTGCTCTGAACAGTTGGTGTACCAGCTGTCAGTCAGTGTGAGCACTGTGTCATGAAATGGCCTGGCATTAACAGATATTATAGCTACCTGTGTTTAGCTATTACAGCTACCTCTGTTTCTTTTTATTAAAATATTCTCAGATCAATTTTGTGCGCTCAACTGTATGCACGCCTGCCTAGTGAATAAAAACGAGGATTTGGTTTTCTCATTTTCAATGTGTTTCATTACTCTGGATTCCTTTACAAGCCAAGCTGGTATTTGTTTGGCTGAATTCATCTTGGAGTTGTATGGGAATGGACACCTCAAATGTTAATATCTGATTTTTATACACACTATAACATCTGCACTAGTTTTTGTGGGGATTAGGATTCTACGGGCAGTAGTTTTGTTCAGGAGCAATTACATTAGTGTTCAGTAAACCTGAGATTGTATATTTTACTTTGTATAAAATATTTGTCAAAGGATTATTCATTAAACACTTCTTCCACTTAAAGAAAGAAAGCAGAGTTTATTTGGATGTCAGAAGTTTCACCAGACTATATTCTGGCCTCAATCTAAAGAAAAGGAGGGAGACCTGCAAATTCCAGTGTATTTTATTGGGCAAGGAAACTTTATGTTAAAAAAAATGTACTTTGAATGATTTCCAAAATATATTGTTGGATTCAAAGTTGTGAAATGTAATTGCTTTTACATCCTGATAGAGCCACAGGATCTGGAGTGGCTTAAGAATAGTGAAGACTGAAGGCCAGAGTTTCAGAGGCAGCTTAGTCCCACTAAAATTAATGCATGTTAGGCACCCAAATGCCTTTGAAATCTGACTCTGGGTCCATAGTTTTTGTTGCTGTTAATACTTTGAACATTTCTTTATGCCAGCCCTTCGGTTCAACTCAAGGAACAGGAGAGGGATTTCCTGTGTCAGTCAGCAACGTGCTGTTTAGCACTGGAGCTAACCCCAAGCACAGGGCTGGGCAGTGCTGCTCTGGGACTCACTCTACATCAATATTACTCTAGTACAAGTCAAAGTTTAATTGCTGATGAGACATTTGACTCCATTCTACAAATAAGTTCTGAAATAAGGAGGATGTCAAAGAACAATTTCCCCTTCCCTCCCCCCCCACTTTTTTTTTCTCCTGGGTTTCAGTGTTCCTCCCAAGACTTATTTTAAGAGAGTAATATATATCCCAGCAACATAGACATCACTGTTCAGAGCTCTTTGTGTAGTCATAGTTTTATGGGTCATAATACTATGCTGTCTTTAAAGGAAGGAACAGCCTTAGAGAATCAGGCTGGAAAATAGCTAAAAAGTATAATTTCTTCCCCGTCAAATTATAAACCTGTACTGTGCTTGCTGAAAGCACATAATGAGTAGAAAGTGAGCACTAATCTATTTGGCTCTGTCTGAACCTTCATATTTCTATTTATCTCAGTGGGAGTTTTTAATATTCTACTGATGTTATTTTATGTTTTGCTGACTTTCAGGTTGAGATAGTGTCACTTAGAATCATGTTGACTGCCTGAATGCAAAATCAGACTTTGTGAGAATTAATAAAATCATGCTACTGTGGACTCTGGAGATGGCAGTAGCTGATATAAATGGTGTCCGAAAATGATGTAATGAGCTGGTTTTGCTGTTATTTCATGCTGTTATTTCATACTTTTTCATACCCTTGAAAGGGTTTTGCAAAGGTATATGCATATTAAGGATCAGATTCTGCTTACATTACTGGGAGAGTATCTCTAATTGAGCTAAGCAACAGTGCTGAACGCATGAATGAAACTTCATTCCAGTTGCTACTTCATTAATTGCAAATTACTTTTGCCTGGTCCCCAATTTGCCCTCTGATTTTCCCTGGGTGCCTGCCTCCTCCCTGCCCCAGTTTCAGACTGTGGTTATTGAACATGCAGTGGCTTTGCAGCTGATTCAGTGAGGACTGCAAAAAAGTTGTAAAGATGAGCAAAACTTGATGTAGAGTTTTGACGCATGAGGACACATAAGCTGCTGATTGTGGTGTTGAAGTGTAGAATGTGCAGTGGTGAGGAATACAATATATGAACTAAGTAAACTGCAGCTCTTATTGGCAGTTCCATGTATGGCTGGAAAATGCTTTTTAAAGTAACAGTAAAAACCATTTTGTTTTTAACAAAACTGGAAACACAGAAAAGGTAAAAATTGATTCAGCATTGCAAATTAAACATACATTAAAATCTGCTATGTAAATACAACATTTAGTTATTTTGTAGTGGAACTTGATCTCCATTCATTAACTGAATGATCTTGGAGAAATAATGGAAACCTTTTATTAATACCTACATCTTATCCATCAAGTTCCTTATTCACTTCGTGCCTGTGCTGTCAGATGGTGAATTGAAATTCAGGTTTGGATTTAAATGCTTGGTATAAATGAGGCATATTATGGGGGAGCTTGTGAATGAGATTCACAAGCTTGGTACTTGGAGGTGTGAAGACAAACAGTGGAAAGACTTTCAGATAGGAAGAGTCCTGGGGAAACAACAGCCTACAACCACCTCCTTCTCCCTTTGATTCAGTTTTAGTGAATTTTGAAGTGAAGCAATTTCAGGGGAACTGCAGAGTTTTATTATGGCTGTTTTTGAGATCACTCAAATCTGCAATTTCTCCAAATAACTTATGAGGCTTTTAAAAAGATTTAGGATTGGAACCACTGAAGTTGTCCATTCTGAAGAGTGACCCCAAACTATCAACCTCTCCTGAGAGCTGGTAGAAAGGTTGCTGACACATTTAAGGCCCTTAGGAAAGTGCTACAGTGAATGAGTCATCATGGCCTTATCCTTGAAAGCACCTAAAATACTGACATGCTTTTATGAACTGAGATCTGTATAGACATTTTTACCTTGGCCCATCATTTAGCTGCATTCATTATTGCTTTTTTTGCCTACTCAAAGCCTCTTTGAATGAACTCATGTAAAGGAAAAGAGGGCAAACCCTCCAGTTCATGTACTGCTTTTCTCAGGAGTTTCTGTGTGACTGAGGATTCATAAGTAATAGAATTATAAACGCCCAAGGAATCTTTCTTCATTTGTAACAGTTTATATTCAGAGCACTTCAATTCCATAGAAAGTCTGTAAAATCTCCAGCAAATTATAAGTTTATGCTCTGGTTTTCTCACTAAAGAGGATCCTTCTCCAAGTTCTCCTGTCTGTCCTTCAGTAGTTGCCACAGGTACAAATTTTGCAAGTATGTATCATTTTTCCATCTTCTTGCTGCTATATCCTTGTGATACAGGCAGTAACATGGCTAAAGGCAAGTTGGCATCTCCCAATACTAAGAAAAAAGATTAAAGAATGGATTCTTTATTCTTCAAATGTCAGGACTGTGGCATTGATTTCAGCTTAGGATGGCAGGAATACAAATTATTTATGTGCAGCACAGATAAATTAAGGCTGATTGGTGGTGGCAGACTTCAAATGGGAGGCATCCAGACCACTTCTATAGACAAGAAAGCATTTAATTTGAGGCTAAAAATCCCCACTGAAAATTCTTATATGTGCTTTAAAAATTCTTTATAGGTGTGTCTGGAAGGTGAAATTGGTTATGGTGCTAATAACACCAAGGTCTTGGGTTCAATCACCATGTGAGGGTTGGACTTAATGATCCCTGTGAGCTCCTTCTAACTCAGAATATTCTGTGATTCTGTGAAATGCAAAAATATGATATGTAATAGAAATATATTGTCAGATAGACAAATGTCTAAGAGATGGAGAAGATTATTCAATATTCCTAGTGCTTGGTCATCTCTCCTATGTGCCAGGTTGTACTTGAAATCACAAGGCAGAACAAATTGAGAAAATGTGCCTACTCAAAGAAAAGTGGCTTGTTTTGCATGAAAAAAGGGCTGGGTCTGCTCCTTAGTTAAGAAATTAGTCCGGAATCTTGTGTTGTATTTTTGTGATTACATTTTCAGATGTGATAGATTCCTCTTGCATGCATGCAAATCAGTGGAAATTGCAAATTCTTCCGTCTTTCAGGAATCAGAGTATCGATAGTTCTCTACTGTCTCTTAGTTGGAGTAAATAATTTCTCTCAGTAGAGAACTCTTAAAACCTTTTCTAATATGATTTTTTTCTACAGCTTGCCAGTGACATCTTTACTATGCAGGCATGCATGTTGGCCCAGTGGGAGTTTCAGTTCACTTCTGATTATTTCCCAGGCTTTAGCCAGGGAATTTCTCAGGCTCAGACATTTCTAAACAGTTGTTTCAGAGCACTCCTCTTCTTCACTGCACATCAGTGCCAGATTTTCAAAGATGCAAATACAGCACAGTTCTGTCTCTGCAGCCCAAATACATGTATTTGAAAAGGCAATTCTGTGTCTGGTTTTGAAACTTCCAATGATACTACTGTGATGCTATGGAGACAAATTAGTTCTTTCAACAACAGAGAGGGAGAGAGATGAATGTTTTAATCAGAAGAACAAAGAAAAAATACATGTATTTATCAGTAACAGGGTTAATGGGGAGAATTTACTTTTTTAATTAAAAAAGTGAAAAATTAAACCTTGCTGTTAGCTTGTTTCTGTTTCAGATGATCTGTTTGCATCATTACTTATTAATCAATACTGTTTTACTGTGCACAAGGAACTTATTTATTGTATTTATGTAACATTGCCTGATGAACATAATGGCTGCTTACAGTGCAGTGATATTGAAGTAGTTTGAGTTATAAATATTTTTAATGATCCTGTTGTTGATGGATGGATTTTTCCTCTCGGCAAAGGCGAAGGCTTACCCGAGTAGCTTAAGAGAACAATTTGAGTGTCAGTTTCACAAGTGAAAAAAATCCAAAAAGGAAAAGGAAGCAATTCATTCACAACGGGACATGGTGCAGAGGAGGATAACCTGCCTTCAAAGATTTTTGTTTCGAGTATTATAATGTTTAATAAATAGTTTACTTCAAAGGGCTTTGCTGGAGAAAAAAAAATAAAATAAGCAGCTTTCCTGCTATTCTTGTTCACTGGTCCAGTGTTGCTATAAGTAGCTCATATCCTGTCCTCTGTGGTCTCAGGTGGTTAGCTTTTGTTTGAGAAACTGAAGCTTCAACCAAAAGAGCTGTGCCTACCAGTTAAATTATTAGGTAGTTGACAATATGTCTTGAAAATCAATGGAACTCATTGTGGAACTTGGCGGGGTGACTTTGTCAGGGGGGGAGGGGTCTTGGTATTATTTTGGGTGATGAGCAAAGGCAACAGGTCAGATCATGTAAAAATAGAAGTTGCTAAAAAAGGCATCCAAAGTAGGTTCATCACTTTCATCTGTCCCCACTACACACTTTTTTTGGATCATTGTTAAACTTTCGTAGAGTACAAGATATATTGGGAGGTCATTTGATCTGTTCTTAGTGTCATGATTAGCTATAACAAAAACCCATTCTTATTTGAAGCTTTTTTTGACATGTTTGGTATCCATTTCAGTATTTCTGTATTGTTTTTATTTCTGCTAAATGTTGTACTTTGTGTTTTTGTTTCATCAAGTAAAGAAATGACTCAAGGTTTAAAGGAAAAGGCTTGGATGTTTCCCTAATAATAATAATAATAATCATCATCATCTTATACTTTCTAGTTCTGGGCATATGAACTAAGCTGCTGTTTTCTTCCATTGTTTTTTTTATTCTGAGTTGTTTTAAATCATTTGAGAGAGTTGTTGCTATCATCATTCTAAAAAACTCGTGGAGATGAGGCACTTGCCCAGGGATGTTTCTGAGACACGTTCTCTGGCCCAGATTTCAATGTCTTCCCTATGAAATATCCTGTATTTCCAGCCATGACAACTCCAAGCCAATGAAACAAGAAATACTGTCCTCATGTGATTTTTGTGAGGAAGAAGTTTTTGTCACTAAGGATTGATAGGGTAAAGAGGAGAACTCTGAGTGCAAGGACAAACAAATTCTCCAGGAACAAGATACCATAAGCACCTGTAAGAAGAGCTTCAGACAGGCAAAACACAGCCTTTCTCCAAGACCAAGTATGTAAGGTGTAACACTGAGCTGTCTCAAAGTCTGTTTTTCTATTCAGTAATGTATGATCTACATTAACATCCTTAGTTACTCTGTCCGGAGGAATGTTGGTTTTACCAAATAATCCACACACAGAAGATACAAGTGATTCTGAGGATATTTTAGAATTTCACCCCGATTCTTTTGGGTCTTTATTATTGTCTGTCATCATCTGATGACTGTGAAATAATTAGTCCTCAGAACATGTTGAGTAAATGTAATTGCTTCAAATCAGCCCTTGTTCAACTTACAGCTAATGAATAATTATTACAGACTAATCAGTGCTATAATGGTAATTAGTAAAGCTGGTAAAATAGCTGGAAATTAAAATGATTAGACTTGCCTGTTTGGTAATCCATGTCGATCAGAGAGTAAATGATGAATTAGAAATCCTAGAGGGTTCACTTGTGTATTTATGCCACTTGGACAAATCTTCTGCACTTCAGTCAGTAGTTTGAAGGGAGAGGATGTGCACCGTGCTGGTGGCCAGGGCTCTCAAAAAGTTCAAGGATTGTGCCTTGTATCACCAGGGGCCCTTTCAGCCCTGTTCTCCTTCACCACCTGTGCACGTGCTCACATTCTGCCGAGTTCCTGTCCCACTCCTGCTCTTCCTTAAGGCTCTTCCTTACTCAAAAGCTGAGTTGAAGTTTTTGGTGTGTGCTGTGTGGATGAGCCCTTATCTGCCCCCTCCACAGTCCTGGGTCCTTTCCACATCTCCAGGTCCAGTAATGGCTTCATCTAGATAAAGTGCCTGTAGAAAATTAAGAAGCTATTTGTCTTTTGTCTTTAGCAAACTCAAGTGCCATGGAGGGAAGACATGAAACTCCTTTCCAGCTACCCACCAGCAAATTTATGACTTGCCTCATTTTTATTTTTTACAGAAGGGCCTTTGTGAATGTTTTTCCCATTATCCCACTATGAAAAAACCTATATACCTGTGCCTTTTTTTCGTGCAGAGTGTAGTTCTGTTTTTCTGTCCTGTGATCTTTTGCTACTGTTTCCTGATTAAGGGACAGCATTTTTCAGAACTGAAAAATATAACAGTCTGATTTTACCCTGTGGTTTTCTAGAACAACATGCAGAAGCCAGATGGGACACCTTTAAGCATCCCAAATGCAATGGCACTTGAACTTCACCCATAAAGCTGAGATGTTACAGAAAGTTTCTCTTCAAGTCTGGAATTTACTGGGAGCATTACCAGCAGAATTTTTTTTTACTGGTACTATCTGTGTGATGTACTATCTAATACCTTAACTGAATAACAAAACTTCCTTTAGAATGCCTTTCAAATGTATGAGAACAAGAGAAAGCCTTGTTTTGTTTCATGTTTCATGTTGCTGATCATAATAAACTCCCTTCTACTTAACCCCTCCCGCTCAATACATTCTTGCCTGTGCAAGAGGAAGACTCACAGCTGTAAGATAAAAGGTTTTATAACCTCAAAACAAAAATAAATTCTTACATGTATATCTACTTATGTAAATGTATAACTAATTTGTACATATATACTGTGGACTTCTGTGCTTATGTTATAAATAATGTTGTTTATACAGACTGAATTTAGGTAAAAAGGAAACAGTTTAATGTAGATATGAGTGAAACAGATGATGTTTGCACTTTGTGTGTTCAGGTAATATGTTTCTGCATGTGATAAAGAAGCTTAATTAGTTTCCCTCCACACCCCCCCCCCCCCCCCCCCCC
>VZRH01005651.1:1319165-1329747 GCA_013397555.1 Urocynchramus pylzowi | reverse complement strand
CCCCCCCCCATCTGTAACTTTGTTGATGTGAATGTTAAATGAATTAGTGAAATTATTAAGCCAATTAATAACTGGTATTTAAAAGTCAAACATTGGGAAGATGAGGCTGGGAGGAATGGAAATGGAAAGAAAAACCAGCAAAGATAAAATATTCTTTGGTGGTGGTGTTTGACTCCTACACTAAATTGCCTTACTGCCCCATTGTCAAACCTTCAGTTTTGTGGACTCCAGCAATTGCAGTGGCTCTCTGATTTTACATATGCTGTATTGAGTATTGTTCATCATCATGGGCACCTGAAAGTGAATTATGGAAATTTTTCTTCTGCTTCTGGTTTAATATTACACGGGAAATTATATAAAACATAGATTGCTAATTGCAGTTCAGTTTTATAGTTATTCTGTCAAGCTAGATACAGCATTTGTTCTGTTTTTGTGAGAATTGTGGGAGATTGTGGTTTTCATAAGGATGTTTTTATGAAATGCAGGTAAAAGGGAGGAAGTATGGATTACACATACTGGGTTGCTGTATTTTTTGCAAGCAAATAGCAAAACAATTATGGATGTAATATATGAGCAGATTTTCTTTTTAAGGAAATGTGCTACTCTATATTTTTAGGCATTCACAGTTTTTTTTCTAGGAAGGCAACTTAAGTCTTAGAATGTATGTATAAAAAAAAGCTGTGAAGTTGTAGTTAATTTCTAAAAGATGTGAGCAGTAAAGATTGTTTATATTTTAAATCACTATTCTTTCTCTCTCTCTTTCTCCTTAAGTATATATAAATGTTCCAGTGTTATTCTAAAGCATTCTAGTTTTGTTTTCCTGGCTCTTATGCAAAGAATATCTGAATATTAGAATTGGTAGTAAAGCATGTGCTCAAGTGTGCTAGGGAAGTAAGCTTTTCTTCAGTACTTCCTAGAATTTTCTATAAGTAAAAGCAGGATTGCTCAATATGTATAAAGGTTGAGGAAGTGGCTAGAAAGAAGTGATGCCTTGGTAGCTGGGAAAATGACTGCTGCATCACGACTTCAGAGCGGTGCAAACTCTGTTGAGTTACTCTAGGAAAAAGGGGGACTGCCTAAAAAAGATTAAAAGCTGAAGGATTGTGGGATTTCAAAGACATGGTCTGTGAGGGAGAAGGAGCAACCAGAAGAGCAGCTCCCACTGAAAGGGGAGCTTATCCCACCCTTATCTCTAATGTCTTCGAAAATCTTCTCACATTTTACTTTAAGTAGTTGCAAACAAAATGACTTTGCCAAAGTCTCTGTTATTAGTTGATTTTGAAATTAACAGAGTTGTTTTGTAACTCTCATTGACATTAGCTTTGTTTTCAATGTATGTAATACAACTTAAAATGAATCTTAGCTTATATTAACTGATACTACATTCATATATTCTTTTCTAATTGAAAAATGCTGTCTTTGGATGTCCTCCCTGGAACTAAACATTTCTTTCTTAGTCTGTTTTGAACTAAACAAACGGAAATTTTTGCAGTGTGCCCTTCAAAATACAGAGTTGTCTTTCACATGATACTCATATGATGCTCAAGAGTTCAAACATAAATATTTTTCAAGAAATGCTGAGAATCTTTAACATTTCTTTCTTGAGGTTTCCTTTTTTTTCTGTTGGCTACCTCATGTGGCATAACCTTGTCAGATGTTCAGTGTGTAGTGGTGTTGCATGGTAATTTTTCAGATTGTTACTGTACTGGTGCTGCCTATTAAATCCAGGTTCTCCTTACATGAAACCTAAAAGAAGTAGTGAAAAGACAAGGTTCAGCTTTTACTTCAGTTACAGTTCAGTCACACACCAGAAAACTCACATTTCTTGGTATTGATTGTGTTCATTTACCACAGCAAAGTGCATTCATTGATAGCTACCTGCTGGTATTGAATCAATTGTATGTGAAACACAGGACATTATTGTCAGGTAGGGTAAATAATATTGATTCTATTTTAAAATGAATACAGCATAGGAGAAATTAATTTGATTCTATGAAGTCATTAAATTATGTTCTGTCAAATATATAAACAGTGAAGATCATGTAGTATGATATCATGAGGCAAGTTACAGTTGCAAGTTTTAGCAAGATTTCCCCTTCAAAACTGCAGCAAAGCCATTTTATTTTTGTTTTGTATTAAAGGGGGAAGAGAAATCCAATGCCTGTAATCGATCTTAAGGTAGGATCCCAACTGGTACCAAGTCCTCTGACACTCCTTAAGTGGAACTACAGTCTTAACTGACTGCAGACCCTTGGTCATGCTGTAGGTCAGCAGACTTTGAAGCTTCAAATATCATTGTGACTATGGACTCTGCAGTCAAAAGTCCTTATCTTCCAAAATTAACAAATAATCAGAAAGGGGAGAAGGGAGTTGTGTTGATTGATCATCTTTGAAGCTATTGGCTCCATGAAAGAATAGCAAGGAAAGACAAGTGCAATAAGCTCAACTACCACAAACATGAGTCAGCCATGAGGATGGCTTTGGATTGATCTTGCATCTATTCCCTTATAATGACAGTGAACTGTCTTACAGCAAACGTGATAAACAGCAGCAGCTAAAGCACTGAAACTGTGAAACACAGAAGCCTTTTTTGGATTACAGGTGACCATACAACTGAGACTTAGTCACTGATCATGTACCTCAAATATTGTCTTCATAATCTGCACTGTGATCTCGAAGTCTTCGTATATGAGCAAATAAGGTACTGATTATCACATACCACATGAAGAGAGCAGGAGACACTGAGAATTCTGACTTGTCTCATTTCAGATATTTAGTAACAAATAACTTAAACCAAGCTGTAGCTGGTTGAACATGTATCTAGAATTCCTTGTTTGGAAACTGTAAGTCAAAAGAGCTGGAGGAATAAAAAAAGGCTGTATATGAAAAAGGGGCAGAGGATGTGAGCCATGTGACTGTAATTGGTGGATACAATTTCATCATGAGTGAAATTTGCCTGTAGAAAGTAATCCATAGAGAAATGAAGGTAGATGGATAATTGTCACTAATCAGTGTTACAGACATCAACAAAAACATGTGTGATAACAGATGTTATCTGTTCTTTGACAATAGTGTCTCAGTATCATGTATAGAGATGTTTTTAAGCATCAGGCTTAAAGGTTCAGAGCAGTTCAAGTGCCTATTTTGGCACCTACATCAAGATTCAAGTACAATTTATGTGTCTGAGTCCAAGAAAGCGATCCAGGAGCTTTAGGATACAGTAACCTTCTGAGTGTCCTCAGGACACCTAAAACAGGTTTCACAGCTGTCTAACTAAAGATACCTGTGTCTTCTCAGCAGCCCTGCTCTGCAGAACTGGATATCAAATCACTTATCCTCCCTGTGCTGCTGAAACAAAGTACTTGAGTGCAGCTCAAGTCTCCTGAGAGAATAGTCTTTGGAAAACATCTAGCATGGGTGGGCAGAATTGCCCAAAACCTAGCAGCTGTGGCCACACTGATGAAAATTCATAGAAGTAAAAGGTAGAGATTGTCACTTTTTGCAGCTCCTCTTGCTGCTGAGAGTGCTTGCCTACAAGACTGGGGGTGGGAGTTCTGTGCTAAGTTCCATGTGACAGAATTAAAATTTGCTCTATGCCTGCATTATGTTGTAATTGCCAAGTCTTAGAGGGAGAAACCCTGTGCTTGAGACATTCTACAAGGAAAGCAAATTTTGATCCTCATTTTCAGAACCATTTCCCCATGTCAAACCAGGTAGCTGGGCAGAATGCAGTTTTCTCCTCTTCCCAGGTGAGTTCCTTAGCCTTTAAGCCACATAACTAGTTTTGTTCTTCCCTTGTCCTGTTTTTCCACTCATGAATGCATAACTGCCTACCTTACACAGCAGCAGTGGTCTTCTTTGAGCACCTTGTAGTCAAATCTGTAAATATTTTAATTATTGAGTCCATTTTGAAGTATAGAGTGCTGAGCTGCTTGGCTGCCCTTTCACCACTCTGCTTGGTGTGTTGCAGTTTTCATCTACTGATGAAAGCACCCCTTTATTAGCCAGACCAGTATTGCATTGTCAGCCAAATTTCAGCCATGTTGGATATAGTTAAATTTTAAAGAAAATAATTTTTTTTACAATGTGTCTCACTTAAAAAATTTATTAGTGAATAATGTTGGAAGAGTGATCTGTTAAACTTTGATCTTATAACACTGTGAAATGTCCTCAGTTCTATTTCTTTGCAGATTTGACAGACAAACTGGGAAGTTTGAAAACTTCCAGATAACCTTCATGTTTCTTCCTAACATTATACTGCGTAGTGAGAGTATTGTGATGGATAAAACCAGTGCTAATTATTCTAGTCCTAAAAGTTCTTTCTTTCTCTTCATCCTCACATTACTCTACACAGCAATACTCAGGAATTTGCCTTTCTCAGCAGCATTCTTTGTTGTTCTGAGTTCCTTTTCCTGTTCCCAGACTAGGTTTATATAATTATTGATATGCAGACTCACTCCTGTTGCTATTTATGCCAAGTGTGATGAACTGGTATGTTGAAAATAGATATCTAACTATGGATGTGTTACCCTACCTATATTATTGCCACAAAAATTCTTTCCAGTTGGCTGTTTTTTACCTTGTGGCTAGTGGATCATTCCTAGTCTTCTCCCAGAGCAGAGAAATTCACTGATTAACAACAGACTTAAGAAGGAGTTCAAATGTCTTGTGAATAGTGGGGTGTTTTTTTGTTTTTTGTTTTTTGTTTTTTTTTTTTTTTTTTTAAGCAAAGAAAGGCAGTTAAAAAACACAACAATGTTTTCTAGTGATGGAAATAAGTTCACTGCAAGTTGCATTTCACCTTTTAAACCAGCAGAGATATTTGCCTGGTGACCCTGGAAAACAGATTTTGGATCTAAACCAGTGGTAGCTCCAAGTGTAATACTCCAGATCTATTGTAGGTTGTCTGAGCAATCATTCTGTTGGATTACACTCAGAAAAATGCTGATATGAGGAATAAACATAGATTCAATACATAATAAGATAGAAAAGAATGTGTTAAAACTGGGCACTCTGGTCTGGTGGGAGGAATCTCTGCCCATGGCAGGGGACCAGAACTAGATGATCTTAAGGTCCCTTTTAAACCAACCATTCTGTGATTCTATGAAAATGAATCTCTAAAAGAAATCCTATAATGGCAATTGCAAATATATTTCCCATGGCATTAAAAAAAAAGATTGTTCAGTGAAGTGGAGAAGTGATAAAATATTTATTCAAAGTCTGTTATCTTTGAGTTTGATTTGCATTTAAAGAAATATTCCTAGCTTTCTTTCTGTACTGTTTTCATTAGGAGGATATTCAGAGAATTTCACATGATATTTTAATGGTTGTGTAAAGAATTGCATCAGTAACAGAGATGAAATATGGAGATCAGTACACTCTGTGAATGCTTCACAAAGACTCAGTTTAATGAGAAAATTAAACACTAAATCACTTTAACCAAGAATTTAATAATATTGCTGTGAGGACAGAGGTTAAATCAATTATGAAGTAATGGCCAATAACAACTTGGCTATGAGTTATTATTAATTGAGGTCCTCTAGTCTGATGGTAGTTTGGGTGATTGCCTTTTGCTGCCCTATCAAGTACAGTTCTTAAAGTCATAAGTTGTTTAATCATAGAATCATATAATAGTTTGGGTTGTAAGGAACCTTAAACATCATCTCATTCCAACCCCCCTGCTGTGGGCAGGGACACTTTCCACTAGACCATGTTGCTTAATGTCCTGTCTAACCTGGCCTTGAACCCTGCCAAGGATGGGGCATCTGCAGCCTTTCTGAGCAGCCTGTTCCAGTGTCCCACCAACCTCACAGTAAAGAATTTCTTCCTAATAACTTATTTAAATTTATCCTCTTTCAGTTTAAAGACATCAATCACCCTTTCTCAAGTCACTAGAGACCCTTGTAAAAAGTCCCTCTCCAACTCCCTCGTAGACCTGTTTATGTGGTGGAAGGCCCCTAGAGCAGAACTGGACCCTATTCTCCTGACTTTTGTGGCACATTTGGACTTGAAGAAGGAAGTGTCTGTATTATGTGGTACTGAGGAAGTACAGCAGCAAAGCTCCAAATGTGTATTTTGAACCAGGAAGGAAGACAGAATACAAGTACCTTCAGTGCTAAGTGATACATGATCAGGGATTTGTATTGCCAGATTGGATTTAGGTGCTTCAATCTTGCTTAAGGGTCCTATTTTAGGTATGTAAGTCTTTTTGAACCTAGCCCTTAGATAGTAGCAAATGTTGTCATGGAAGGTTTGAATTACAAAAGCACTAGTCTGTGACATGAAAGAGCATTTTAAGTCCTACATGAATAGTTCTGCTAGTAATCATGGATGCAGTAGTATGTATTTCTAAATTACAAAGGTTAGAAAATGTGCATCTGCTGCTAATGTATATATCCTTCCAAATGGCACGAAACCATCACTGGAAATTTAATGGTAGGAAACAGGTATCACACCAGTGCTGTGCTATGGCTGAGACTTTCATGATGATTTAGTATCCAGTATAATTTAAAAACCATAACTAAACCCCATTTTATTGCCTATAATAAAATGTATAGATTTTGTGTGGATTTTCATAGTCTTACTGTCACTTTTATTTTATTGCATCTGAAATAAAAATGTAATTTTTTTAAACTGTGGAATGAAAAGGTAGAGTACAATTAAGTGTTTTTTCAGCAACCCTCTCCTGAAGAAGGCAGTAAGAATGAGGGATTAATTTTTCAAGCAATTTTTCCCAGGCAGATATGTCCTTATTTATGTGCAGTGTAGTAATTCACTTAGTTCTTACTGAATTCAAAGTTCTAACTAAAGTATCTGGGGTGATACCATGAACTGAGTGAAATTAGTGGGACTACTGACAAAGACAAATCCAGAACAAGATCACATCCAGGATTTAAAGCCTCTCTAACCTGGCCAGTAATGGTACTAAACCCGCTAAATCAGTAGTCAGGCTGTGTAATTGCCATGGTGTGAGAAGAGAGTGTCTGTCAAAAAGACATATGGAAGAGATTATCACACCATTTTTGTAAAACTGCACCATCTTGGATGACTTGGGTTCTCACACATGTACTTGTTTCTCACAGCTTCCCCTCATGACCATCTAGACTCCTGCTTGGAATTTTGAGGTTGCAACAGCCTTACAAACGTATCTGGACTTGCCCAGGTTCAAGGAGCTTCATATTTAAACTTTCCTAAATCCGTATTTCAATCCAGAGAGGATTAAAATATACTGAATCAAATGTCTGTAAAAAGGCCTTGGCCTCCTACACACATTTTTTCTCCAGTTGTAGATGTCATTGTGCTACCTGCTGTATGAAACAAAACAGAAAGATGCTGTGGCTTACCAAGTAGTATTTGGAAGTGTTCCAAGGCATATTAACAGACCAAGCTCTAACCAGTTCTTGCCCAACCATTAGAAAACTTAGTAAGCTGTGAAAGAATGCAATTTGCTCTGCAGTTTTCTCCCTATGAAATGTACAAACTAAAACCATTTTTGCAGTCAGTGGGAATTAAGGTCTGTCTAAATGTTCTCTGTGGTTGTAGGTATCCTCACAATGAATGAAAGACCTCTCTCTGCTCTGCTTTTCCCTCCATTTAAGTGAGTGCCAAAAGTAGCGCTGAGCTTGAAGGGAAGAGGAGTCAAACATTTATTATATCCTGGCCACCCAGAGGGGGAGAAACATTGGTGTCTACAAATGAAGCAGCATTTGCTTGACCTTTCTGCAAATTACTTTTACTCAATAGGTTGGTTTTTTTCCCTAGTAAGGGTATGTTATGCCCCAAATCAGATTGTACTTTTCGAAAAGTACTTCCATACTAAATTTACTGAATAGCTTACAAATTTGTAGTTAACCAAAAGGAATCAGGGTAAAAAGTAATAAATATCCTACAGGTTTTGGTTTGCTATGTAGTTGGTACTTCAGTTTTACACATCTTTGGCTTTTCCCTTTTTATAAGTAATTACCTTGGTTTCTAGTCAAACCAGACTCTACAGATTGCTTTTGTGAGCCTTGAGCCATTTATTATCAATGTACTTGCTTTTTATTGTTGTGAAATCCCTTATTCCAACAAGTTACTGTCAAGACGTGCAGCTGAGTTCCTTCCTAATCACCTGTGGCCAGTGCAGCTCATGGCAGCCTTTATTAGTTGGGGACATCTGTGTAACTCCTCAGACAGTGAACTCAGGACAGCTGAACCAAACTTCTCTCTGAAATATTTCAAGATGTAGTCATAGGTAATGATATTGCCTCTACAGCTGCTTTCCATGGGTAAGAGCAGGAGCAGGGCAAGTGGCTACTTATGAGGCAGCATGTTTTTATTTTCAGAATACTGAGCCTTTCTAGTCATGCTGGCTGTGGTACAGCTGAAATCTCACAGCAAGCAAATATTATAGTTCCATGCAGGTAACTGTAATGGGTATAGTTACATGGAGGTTCAGACTATCAGCACACTTAATCTTGCCTGCTACAACTGGATCTGCCCCTCACCTTTTCCTGCATGCACCCTGTAACAGTGGTGACTTAAGTAGTTTGCTTGGGTTTTTGTTTGTTTGCTTTGGGGGGATTTATGCTTTCTTTGTTGTTTTTTTTAGGGGGTGTATTTTTTAAAAAAAATGAAACCAAAACCCCATCCCATTTTGCAGCCATCTGGGTGTTCTCTGCTACGCAATGCAGAACCAATTGTATGGTTCTTGTCAGTGGTTCCATTTTTATTGTTATATCAAATAAACAGGTCAAATGTTCTTGCCCATTTAAAATACTTGTAGAAATAAAATTTATTTTAAAATTAATGCATGTTAAAAACTTAAGTATTATGTAATAGGGTTAGTCTTGTTTAACCACACTATCTGTATGTAACTGTATTTTTTCCTACTCTAGATCATATTTCATGTTTAGAGGGTATGATTTTGTAAACACTTAAGCATGTAATCTGCCTTATACTAAAAAGAAGTCCTGATGGCTGCTCTTGGACTGGTTACCTGTGAAAAGTTAGGCAAAAGCTTGCAGAACTGGGACACATTTCAGAAAACAAGTAATTGCTTTTTCTTGTACAGATATGTTCATGCTCTTTTTCAACAGATTTTATCAGAGAAATGGAAATTATTACAGTAGGAACTTCTGGTGTTCTGAGACAAAAAGTAAGTTACTAATAAGTAACCAAGCCATTTTCACAAAGTTGCAAGTGCTTTGGCAGAAACTCGTTTCTAACCAACCTGCAGATGAGTTGAGGCAGTGCTGTGTGTTTTACCTATGTTCCACATGTGGTACTCAGTTCGCCCCGGCTTTGTCATTAAATCACAGATTTAAAGTAAATGTTTGAAGTATAAGTTGACCGTATTTGAAGCATAAGGGTGATGAAAGTGATGCATTATGTCACTGGAGCATATTGACATTATCAATTATGTGTTATTAAACAGCTTAGCTAACTGAATGATTTACCTTGTGTTTAACTGCCTCTTTCAATTAAAAGTAGCAAATGCTGTAGAACTGGGGCACAGTCATAGAGACCATATATTTTCTCCTGTTAACACCAGCACTGCTGACATGCAAGTGATGGGAGTGTTGGCATTTTGCTGCAGGCTCTAATGGGCTAGTTTAAATGGCCTAAAAAAAGTGATTAATGATTAGGAACAGGACTGTTACACAGCTTCACAGCTCTTTTCCTCAATGCATTTCCATTTGCGTCAACCAGCTGCACACTTGGGAGGTGTTATTTCAAAGTAGTCAACACAGGGGCATTTTTCTACTACCATTTGTTTCTATTTCTTAGGTCCCTTTGGTTGTCCAGATATAGCTAGTGTTTCCTTAAAGTTGTAAGCTTTAGTGATAAAGGAGGATATACTCAGACTAGTGTGTCTGGTGACCAATATCTAAAACTGTGGAACTCTGTTGTCATTTTAAAATATCTTTACCATCACTCTGCTTACTCCTGTTTGGTTTATTGTGTTGGAAATAATCTAAAGGTTCCTCTCGGGGTAACTGAAGCACTTCATCAACCAGTACATGATTCCCCTCTGCTATTCACTTGATTTTTGCAAGCAGTAATTTGTACATTAGTCCTGCTTGTTTGTAATGGGTAACTGTCCACCCCTAAGCCCTCCCTTTATATACATGGATACACATCTGCATATGTATCTGTTATGTATATTTCTTTGGGAGCTGAGATCAATAGACACTATTGCAACACTCCTACCCCGAGTAATAACTAACACTTTAACCCCTCTTGCCCCAAGTAATAATTAAGTGCCATGAGTAGGAAAAACAAGTCGTTCCAAAAGAAAATTAAAAACAAGTTTGGAAAATCTAGCATCTCACTCTTTTTAATGAACCTTAGGAGAGTGAGGTGTCTAGCAGACATAATGCATTCTCTTTGCTCTTTCAGGCTAAGGCAATATCAAACACTGGTGTAGGAGGGATTGAGCACTCAAGGGGAAGATATCTTGTACTTTTTGGAAGTTTATTTCAGTGTACTGAGGTCTTAGAACTTGTGGCTGAAAGTCAGCACTTGCTCTCAGGTTTCATGTTGCAAGAGAAGGAAATATATTTTCTTAGAGCAAGACATTTGTGTAGTATTTTAGTTGCTA
>VZRH01005651.1:1284830-1316594 GCA_013397555.1 Urocynchramus pylzowi | reverse complement strand
GCCTCTTTTTTTTTTTGGTTTTTTTGTTTTTTTTTTTTTTTTTTTTTTTTTTTTTTTCATTAGCTGTCTCTGTAGCAGTTTGAGTGTTTGCTCCTCCATCAGACTAAAGTGCTGTTATTTTGTGCAGGAGTTAATGCCAATCCTCACCACCACCCTTTAGAAGCAAATTAGCTCTAGAACTCAGAGCTCAGGGGGGAAGAAAGTGATTTGCAAAATGTCCTTTATGTCGTTGTTCAGTAAGGAGTCCTTGACTCTGAAAGAAGGTGGTGTCTGACAAAGAGTGATATGGAATAAATACATCATTTTCCTGCTTAGATGCTGTGGTGGAAATCTAAGCAAGAATATAGTCACGATGTTGACGGCATAATGGTTCATAAAAAAGGCAGCATGCTCATTGTGTGTGGAACTGGAACATTGCTGGTATCGCTTCCACTGAATACACAATAATGAACTCAATTGAGTCAACTGATGATGTCAAACCACAGGTGACAACAGTGAAGTGACTTGAGGCAGGACGTGGATTAGGAATGCTGAGGGGAAATATGTGACCACAGTTAATACATTTCACTGGTTCCAAACCTTAGACTGTGAGGCTAGTGAAAATAATGAAGACACAGAGCAGACAATTTCTCTACTGAAATCTGAGCTACGTAAGATTTTCACCCTTCTGACCACAGGAATGACAGACATTTGAAAAACATGGTTGAACATTTAGGTAAAGCATGCTGAAAATCCACATCTGGTCAGCAGTCCAAACACTAACGTAAGTAACATATGGGTAGTGATTACTCTATAAAATCTCCAGTGGAGTTTGAACATTTACAGCTTCTGGGGACATGAGTTTCAAGTGTACAGGGAAGATCATATTTAATAAACTAACGTGAGGTGTAACAGAGTGCAATTTTTAACATTCTAGTGAAGATTTGCCATATTCTGATGTATATGGTAAGGGAACCATATCTGTGCAAACTACAGAACTTGTTTTGAGCACAGATGGCATGGTATATACCATGGCCATCTTTTTTGTAGCAGTCAGTCTACTTGTCTACTGACTTGGAGGATCAGTAGGGAATGTACTTACAAACATCCATAAAACCCAAAGTATAATTTTCACTGTATTTGCTTTCTTCCCCCCCACCCTCACCCTGTATTGCTATTACTGCACCTTTTTGTATTATTTTTGTCATGGAGATTTGGTTGTAAGAGGTAGCTTTCCATTAATATCCAATTCATTTAGCAGGAGAGGTAGGACAGGATGCTGTTACCCTTACAAAACTATTAAGTAACATCACTTTTCCCTACTATAATTTTTGTCAACTGACTGCAGACTCCAGTGGTCTGGTGGAAAAGAAACACCTGTTTTGTGCCATCAAAAGCTGTATGGCTCCTTTTGGTTCTGCTTTATTGACTTTACTTTGGCTGGCAGAATTGGGCTTTGAAACCCTGTGGAGTGGAGCAGTGGCTGGTGACAAGTACTCATCAGCACAGATGTGATGGCTAGCAGATTTCCTTGCTCTCAGAGTCCACCTGCAATCTATTTATGACTCCAACAAATGTTTGTTCTGGTTTAGGCCAGTGGAAGCCTCCTGGTCCCTATTTATAACCCAAACTTAACAACCTTCCCAATTTACGCCTCCTTCTTTCTCCCATCTCCTCCTCCTTCTGAGCACAAAGGAAGACAATCAGAACCTCATCCGCACTTGATTAGCAGCATATCAAAACTTCTGCTTCCTATGTTCAGCATTGTTCTCGCTAAATCAAAGGCATAGCAGCAGCGTTTGTCATGTAATGAAAATATGTGGTATTTTCTTAATTGTCTTTGTTGTGGCAGCACTGGTGGGCATGGTTTGAGGTGGGCTTCCAGAGAGTCCCGTGGCTCTCACTGGGCTGCCTGCAGGCGGCACCTGGGTTGGGTGAACATCGCCCTGCACCCCACTCCACAACTCCTCTCCAGGGATAAGTAGCAGCACCACAAAGGGATATTTATGCAGGTATTTAGTGGGGTCCAGCCAGCAGCAGAAATACATCAAAGGTAATCTTAGAGAAGGAACCTTTCTTTGCGCTATGTCTTTTTATATTCTGAAAGGTCATTTGTGAACCAACCGTGCCAAAAAAGGCCTTTCCCCAGAAGTTTACTGTTGTTATTTTTTACTTTTTGATTACAGTAACTTGCTTATCCCCCAAACAGACTAAAGAACAATAAACAAATACAAAAGGAAAAGGAACAGCTCATCAATAACAAAGACCTGCGTTTTAAAGCTTTGAGAGTACTGACTCTTACATCTCACTCCAAGCAA
Source organism: Urocynchramus pylzowi (assembly GCA_013397555.1). Classification (NCBI taxonomy): domain Eukaryota; kingdom Metazoa; phylum Chordata; class Aves; order Passeriformes; family Fringillidae; genus Urocynchramus; species Urocynchramus pylzowi. Next base: position 1,314,297 of record VZRH01005651.1, on the reverse strand, counting down.
AGCAGGAGTCCTGCAGAGAAAGGAATCTAAAAGATATGAAAATTATAAAGATAGTAAAAACAATGTTTGGTAGGGATATTTTAGCTTGGTGTGGAGAACTGAGCTTTAAAGTGCAGCATACTGAGGAATGTGTTTTTCCCCCACTGCTGAATGTTGTGAAGTGCATAGGGAATTCTGTATTTCAACCCCTGTGAAATACTGTAACCTAGATGAATGCAGAAGGTCTGGCTTTCTCTTCAAGTTTAAATTTTGAAATTGGGCAGCTCAGGAGTGTTAATGTGGCTTAAAGAAACTAAATGGCATCTAAACCTAATCCTTTGAAATCATATCAAAATAGTCTCTTGCAAAAGGCAACAATACAGTCCACAAACATAACTTATTTCTTCATTCTTCCTTTTTTATTTCTTTTTTTTAAAATTTATTTTCAAACTCTGAGTACAAAGAAGACACCAACCACGGATACTGAAACTGTGCAATTTGTTGTAATTATATTCCCCCCCATAGATTTAATGAAGGACTTTTAAGTACAATTTATCTTTGATAAATAGTCCCTCTACACAGAATGTTTATTAGATTGACAGCAGAATACACTCTGCAAGCTTTTTTTCCTTGCCACTTATGACTCAGATGAATTTTAATAGGAGTAAAAAGCTTTTATTTGCACAGTAATTTCACTTAAGGATCATATCCTTCAGAATCTGGCAGACACTTGTATGTCTTGATTGCAAAACAGACACTCAAGAGTAAAGAAACATGCATAAGATGTTATTATTTGCCTTGTCACACTGCTGCAAGTCTATTTGCAGCTTGTGTCGCCGGTTCTCCTATCGGCATCGTGTCGGTGCACGCGGAGCGTGTGTCCGTGTGTGCCGGCACACGTGCTCCTGGAAGAGGAGCCGCCGTCGGCACAGCGCCCGGAGCGCGGTGCCTGGAGCTGGGAGAGGCTGGCAGGGCTTTGGGCTGGGAATCCCGAGTGCCGCAGCCTCAATTGCCGTGATGATGCCTGCGGGAGGCTTGGGGTCAAAGCTGCTTTCCGCACACAAAATGGTGCTGGTTTCCCCGTGCCGCGGCACTTGTGACCGAGGCACATGGCTGAGAACGGTCCTCAAATCTTTGGGTGCCGCTTACAGCGCCGGGGGACAGCGCTGTGGCGTTTTAGGACACTTAGCGGGCTGTGCTGGCAGGATCGGTTCATGTAACTGTTTGCCTCTGGTTAGAAGCGAGTACTTCTGAGTGAATGGCTGCGCTGTTCATCTCACAAAATGTTGTGTGTCCACGCACCGTTTATGGAGGATGATAATCCTCTGTTAACGCTCTTTTAATTCGGCTTTGAAAGCTGCATTTTAAAGATGTCACTGCAGAGTTAATCACCTTTTGCATGTATTTCTAAATGCCTTGTTCTGCTTCCTACAGAAGCAGAAGGTAGAGTCCCCCTTTACCTTCACCAGAAGGATATCGGATTTTTTCTGTCCATGTAAAAATGAAAAGTAAAGACATTTTATTGTTAATAAAACAATAGCTAATTGTTTTGGAGGAAAACATACTGTTCCAAGCAAGGTGTTGAACTTTACATCAGCAAAATACGCATTTGAATTGTAAATGCCGTCCGTCGGATGCTTATTATTAAAACCTTTGTTTAAATTATTGATGAAGTGCGGTGCTGGCCTTCGCTCGGCGTGCCCTGGCGCGGCGGGAGTGTCGCACAGAGACCTGCTGCCATCTACTGGCTCCGTGCGCTCCCTCCCGCCCGTCCGTCCGTCCGCCCGTCCGTCCGTCCGTCCGAGGGCAGGGAGCTCGCCAAGTAATGGCAAGTTTTTAAAAACTAAAAGCTCTGGGGCTGAAATCGCTTTAGGCAATATTTATATGCCTCCCGAAAGATTTCGTTTAAAGGGATGCTCTCACCTGAGGGTCGTCGTATTCCCCTCTGATTTTCATTGCTGTAAAACATACCAGAGAAAACAACGCTTTCTCCAGGTAATGGCTGCTGGATGGGTTTTATTGCAGATAAAGCATCTTCAATACAATGGCGTTTGATTGTTCTGCTTATGCATGAAAAATCAGATTTGAAATTGAATTAATAGGTTTTAATTGCAAAATACGAGTAAATTGCTAACTTCAAACATTAAATACAAGGTAAAAAGAAATGTTTAAAAGGTAAACATAATGTTTTAGATCAGTCATGTTATTGAAAGTCTGGCAGACTTTCCCAAAAGGTCAATTTCCAATTCATCACTGCACTGGAAAAGAATCCCTCAATATTCCTATCCACCAAAGATAATGTGCAGCAAGCATAAGGGCATTTTTGTTTTCAAATTTGAATCTCCCCTCTCTACCCCCAATTTTAAAATGAGTCTGACATCTCTTTACTGTACTTGATTCTTTGGTTTTATGTGCACTTTGCTGCAGACTGGGGTTGCATATTTTTCTTTCTACATCCTGAAAATGAAACTGAATAAAGATTTCAAACAGTGTTTTTAGACACTTCCGTGAAGAACAGCTAACAGATGTATTACATAAAAACATGCCATAAAATAATGCAGGTTATTGACTGGAATTCACCAAGGTACAGTTTTCTAAACCAGACCTCTTCCTATTCTTTAGTACAAATTGCAAATACTGACGAAGGTTGCTGCGGAGCTGAGCAAGTACATGCCAGAGAAAGCAGCAGAGGACACCTCCAGCATTTTGAGATCTCCCATGCCTGGAACAGTGGTGGCAGTTTCTGTCAAGCCTGGGGACATGGTAAGAAATGTAATCTATATATCTGCATTTTCATTGTATATGCCACAGAAATTTCGCCTTGGTGCAACTGAAACTACAGGTCACACAGTTTGTTTGTGGGTTTTGTTGTTGTTGTTGTCTTGTTTTTTTTTTTTTTTTTTTTTATTTTTTTTTTTTTTTTTTTTTATTTTTTTTTTTTTTTTTTTTTATTTTTTTTTTTTTTTTTTTTTATTTTTTTTTTTTTTTTTTTTTATTTTTTTTTTTTTTTTTTTTTATTTTTTTTTTTTTTTTTTTTTAAATCACCTGTAGAATAAAGTGTGCTGAAGGATGTGTTCTGGTTTTAGTTTGAATTATAAAAACTAATAAGGAAAACCAATTCAAATTAAACTGACTTTAAAAGGAAAATTTTCAGTCTGGTACAAGTCCACAACAGAAACTCAAAGAGATAGCTTGGTTTTGTATCCCAAATACCTGTAGGGGCAGGACAGGTACAAGGGAGAAAACGGCGAGTAAATTCACATAAGAGTGTGTGTGTGTGTGTGTGTGTCTGTCTGTCTATCTATCTATCTATCTATCTGTCTGTCTGTCTATCTATCTATATCTATCTATCTATCTATCTATCTATCTATCTATCTATCTATCTATCTATCTATCTATCTCTTTCTATATATATCTATATATAAAAGCTGTTAGTGCTAGCAGGAGGAAATTGTTGATTTTCTGCCCTGAAGTAATGAAAATATTACTAGAAAAAAAAAAATGACATGGGACAGATATTTAATTTTACCTTTTTCTTTTCTTTTTTTTTTGATTTTTGTTAAAGAAGCCCTGTGTTGTCATTTTGCAAGACATACAAGTTGGGAATTCTATGCTGGGAATTTCCAGGCTCATGTGGTAGTCTTCTTGTCTTGCAGAAGGAATAAACTTGCCGTACAGAAGGGCGAGGGATTATGCTGTTGCTGGTCTGGGGATTTCCAGTGCTTCTTACCTCACATTGACTTGGAAACAAATTTTTGTTTTAAAGTTGTGTATAAACACTGACTTGAACTCAGCTTTATATGAAATTCTACCACATTGTATCATATGTTATTTCTAAGGTCAAGGCCCTTATCTCTCATAACCATTGAAAACAAGGTAGTGAGAGCAGACACAGGAGTACTTGAGTCAGGTAGTGCATATTAATTTTAAAGTACTGTCGTCAGTTAAATGATGCCATAAACATGTATGTAGCACTTAGATACAAACAGAAGCTTCAGTCGCAGATTCATGGCAATGAAACTGAGATTTTCTTGAAAGATGATTCAAAAATGGAATCAAGATCTGAAATTTAAAATCAGCATTGCACTTATTACATGGCAGTCATCGATCGTGCTGGCAAAGTGGTATATTTGTTTACATTTTGCTATGATACCACCTTTGGTTTTAAAATGTATGATTGTTTCTGTCTGTGTACAGTGAAAACAGAGTCATCCTGTTAATATAGAAGATCTGTAGGTGCCAATGTTTGTAGTAATGAAATAAAGACATTTCAGAGAAAACTGATCTAAGTTAAGCTGGTAAGAAATTAGAAATTCTTTTAGCTTCTACACTTATCTTTCTTGTCTATGATCTATTCATGCACACACAGTTCAGATTCTTTAAAATAAAAGAACAGTATTCAACTAAAATTATTGTTTATGTCATAACATGGAGAGAGGAATCTGCTGTCTTTGTCAAAGGCAAAACAAGTGGCTGAATGAGGAAGATTGTAAAGCAAATACTTTTTGTGAAGAATTAAGGGAAACATTTTTAAGCCAAGAATTTTAAGACTTTAGAAATTTGTTAAATATTTATTTTTGAGAAGCTAATTCTAAATGTTACCAGCCTTCTTGCCCTGAAGAATAGTTCTTGTTGTCTTGAAAGAATACAATCAGTGGAGAAGGAGGCCAGAGCCTAAGGGATTTTAAGTAAATAAATAAATGAACCTCCCTCCACAAATCTACAAGTGGTGCTGTACATCAGAGCACAAGTTGTTAAATAATGTGTGTGAGATTTCTTTTTTCCCTTCTTCTCTCCTGCAGCTTTTTGCTGGAGGCACTGAGTGGCAGAGCATTTGAACAGCATAATCTATGTTCTGCTGACCTGAGCTTGTCGTTGCTAATTGTGTGACTTTAATTGCAAAAAACACATTTGCGTTATTGAAAAGGGTTTAACTTAAATCCTTCCTTTTCAGGACTAGTGTCAAAACGTTAAAAAAAAAGCCAGCCAGCCAGGGAATGAGGGTAACACCAGCTATCTGCTCTGAATAAGCAGTGGGAAGTGGGATTCAGATTACGCGTCTTGGCTGTCTGTCACAAACCAGCTCACCCACTACAGCTGCTGAAGGCATGATGGGCAGGGAACTCTAGCTCCTTGATAAATACAGCTCTTTTTGTTGCACTGCTTGGGAAAAGTCTAATTTCTTTAGTGTGCTGGAGAAACGGGAATTTAAGTAGCTCCTGTTCTGTGTGCTTGCCACTGGGTTTGGCAGCTCAGATTTGCACGGTGTGTGAAAACAGCACAGCTGACAAGTGGGAGAAGGCGAGGTAGTTGTCCATGCTTCCCCTCAGGTGTTGCTGCTGCTAGCAATAAAGCTGTCGGGTTATAGCTACTCTGAGACTGCTTGCCCTAAGCTGTGAGCTGTGCACTACAGTGTTAGTGCAGCACAGTCCCTGTGCTCACAGAGACACTCTCAGAGCAGTCAGTAGCGTGGGGAGCTGAGCTGTCATCCCCCCCCCCCTTCAGGTGTAACTTTACAAATGGTGCAGAAGCGCCCAGAGAGGGTCCCCTCGTCTCTGCCCGACTGCCCGCCCTGGCAAACCCCTGTTTATTGCCTACGGTTCAGCTCCAGGGCATGGCGCCGGCCAGGTAAAGCCTGTGGCGTTTGTTAGCCCCTCTCCGTGTTTCCCTAGCCAAATGAGGGGGCAGTGCTGATCTCTGGGCTAGTTTTCCCCACTGGATGTGTCATTGTTTTTGCTCGATGCATAGTGTTCTCTTTCGGCTGCTGTTGCTGAGAAATACTTTGGTCTGTTGAAGCCTGATGGAAGATTGCATGAGCATCCTCTATCCAGCTGGTCTGATAAGCAGTTTTCAATTCATTTTTTGCCAAAAGATATTGCATATGCAAGGAATTTATTTTCTTTTGTCTGTAAGATGATCTGTAGATTTTAGTAACACAGTGGGGAAGTGCTGTTTGTCATTTAGAGAGAAGCAGAACTTGTGATGCTGCCAATTTCTTTAGGTTTTTAGTTACTTTCTACTTTCTTTATTTTCCTTCGTGTGATCAGAAGACTGTAATTAGTTGTCACTCAGTTATTCCTGGAAGCACAATGAAGGCAGTCAGAAACAGAAAGCAACATAAACAATGAAACAGAAATCTGGCTGACTAGAAAGAAGGTTAATATTATTTAGGGAAAGAAGATTTAAATTTAGATTACATTCCTCATAACACAGTCCCATTAATATAGGAAATATATCCCTTACTGGGGAATGAGGGTGTTTGTGTATTTGTTTTCTAAGTAGTTGTTAATGATTGTATGCATTAGGATGAACTTTGGGTTTGGGAGAATTAATTACTTTTTGGTTCCTCAGGGTGCCATAGGCCAGAGAAACCACTGGACTTCAAGAGTCCAAGTAATTCACTCTGTTTTTGCTAACCATGGTGGCAGCACAAGCCAGCCCTGGGAGCACACAGCAGGATTTTTATGCCAGAGTGGGGAGATGGCATGGCATGTGGTTCTAATCTCACCACAGCTACCACAAAGACAGCACCATAAAAACTACTAAAGCTGCACAAATCCCTTCATTTACTCAGAGGACAGGATACTGGTGGGCACCTGAAAATACTTCTTTGTGTTGAGTTGTTTGGAGTGGTTTTTGTGCATGCAGGAGTGGGGAAAGCTCTGGATCCTAATGGTTGCACAGGTAAAGCAGTGTTGTTGTTCCTGAAGCACACACACCCAAAGTGTTCCCACTACTGATTCCAAAGTTGGTAGTCTGAACTGTCCACAGCAATAAAGAATGATCTTAGCTGTCCTGATGGCCTTGCAGCCATTGCTTTATTTTCACCTATGAACATAGTTTTGCTTTTTCAATTTTCTGTCTGTCAGGAATGTGAAGGTGTTTTTTTTTTTAGCTGTATGTTTCTGTTGGTTGTTTTTCCTTTTTAGTAACATTAGCCAGGACAGATGTTGTTACCAAGCTAAGCATTGGTTAATAAGCTAATGCCTAATACCTGGCAGCCTAAATCACTTCAATGATTCCCCCCAAAATTAAATATGTAAAAGGAAAGCACCTCTGGCTAAACACCCCAGTGTTACTGAGTCTTTTAGGACTACAGATTAATTATTTTCACGGAAGTTTCTAAATTGCCTCTCTTTCCAGGAGATTAAGATTACTCCAGGTCTTGGAAGTTATCACCATGCAAGCCATTTTTTAAATGTACTTTTCTCATATAAAAATTCCTTATGATTTCAGCTAGTGTAACTGTGGGCATTAATACTGCATGGGATGAATTTTTTCCTACCAAAATGTCAGCTGTTAAATGTAGATGCTAATTGTCTCAGTAGTTTCAAAATTGGGTAACTTGAAGGCTGCTTTTTTAATTGTGTAACTTACAAAAGACACTACTGTGTTTCCACCTTTTAAAAGTAATTAAAGAAAAAAGTTTTAAACTGCATTCATCTTTCAGTTCAGCTGCATGCATTTTGTTTCAATTTCTCTTGTTATTCTTTAGAAGAACAGTTTTTAAGAAAATCTTTATTCACGATTTTCCATCTCACAAGCCTTGGGAAGTTTTTGCTATGGGAAAATATGTTTTGTTTGACCTCTGCTGCTGAAATGCTCACTACTAAAAAGCAAAACAAAAGAGCTTTCTAAATTCTGTTTGTCACTACTTCATTCATGTGAAAGAAAAGGTGAAGTTTTAACCTTACCTGTTGCCATCAGGCAGCTGTGTGTTGTTTAAAGTTGTATTTGCCATTCAGACCTCAAAATCTTAAAAAAAAAATCTCTTTTTAAATCTTATAGTAATTGGAATTTATAGCAGAGAAACAACATCCAGGTTAAAACAGTAAAAATGTATTTGCTTAAGTTTCACATTCCATTTGGATAAATATGGTATCAATCATTTAGTAAGATATTATTTAATTCAGATACTACTTTTCTCTTGTTTATCATTGTTTTTTTTCTTTTGTTATCTTTCCTTTTTCTTTCCCTTTCCCTCCTTTCCTCGCTTCTGTTCTTCAGAGCAAATATAAACTCCACTTGTCAGTTGAAGGGAATTTGCAAACTTCACAAAATATGGTCACAAACCTTACATAGTTTTTATGATTCTATGTATTTGACAATTTTCTTGGTGTTTATCTTTTGGGGGAAAAAGCCCTGGTGGTAAACAGGAAATGAAAACTTTATCATGGTTGTATAATATCCAGAGTAAAAGTAATTAAATATTTCACCATTCTTATTACACAAGGCCACAAGTAATAATTGTAGTTACATTGAAAAAAAATTAACTATAATAATAGTTCATAATGTATTGATGTATTTTTTTATATTTGACTTAAAAAAATTACTATATATTTTATGCAGCTGCACAGTCTGAGATTTGTGTTTGAGTATGGTGTAATTAAGAAGGAAATCCTATTATGATAAGTTAGAAATAGTCAATATTGTTAGAGTTTCCTCCTAGGAGAAAAAATGTTACCAATCCTTTGAGATGAATTAATACAATTTTTTTATTATTATTTTGGTGTGGTTTGCCTTTTCAAGTTACTAGTTTTTTAGCTGTTACTAAAAAAGTTGATTGATACAGATTAGGCTGAGTGAGCAGATGAATAGCCCCAGAAGTGCTCTGCCTGAATATCACTTGCCCAGCACCCTGGGATGGCAGAGGCAGTTGGGGCAGTGTGTTTTGGATAAGTGGGAGTGCAATGACCAGTGCTGATTGCTGTCAAGGGGACATCAGTGACCTTTAGTCAGAGGTCAGAAGATGTGGGATGTGCTGTGTTCAGCTTCATTCGTTAAAGGAGTGTGGCAAAAAAAGTTTAGTAATGATTTGTCAAGTACTATTAATTGCTGCTAATTATATTTGCAGTTCTGTAGCTCTGGTTTCAAAGTTAATTTGGAAAGAAGAGAAAATTTGCACTAATTATTTTACATGGTACTGGACAATGCCAAGGAATTGCAATTGTTGCTTATCCAATTCTTCTTGATTTGTTTTCTTGTTGGATGCTGACTGCCAGATTGCCAATAAGTCAAAAAGAAAAAAATCTGGGAAGGGAATGATACCAGCATGGACTAAGTTTAAACAACAAATAACCAAACAAAATTCCCAGTATTTTTATAAATAGTGAATGCATACTTAATTCACTGCTCAGTGATTTTGCACAAGCATAAACAAGGTGCATGTTTGCAATTATTTTGCAGAAGGCTACAAGAGAAGATAACTCTCTTTCATATGGCACTATCTTGCATTGTCCCTTTTCACTTAAACGGCTCAACAGGGACTTAAGCTGCAGAATAGTGGAAATTGTGAGTGATGTTTGCTGGTGTCTTCCCAAAGATGAGGAAGGAGATACCAATAAAATGCAACTCTCACTTCACTTCTGACCAAATCCAAGCTCCTATTTGCTTCGGGCTGTCATTGTTTTTTTCCACTTCAGCTCCAAGAGCCTTAAAAACGTTCCGCATCAGAGCACCTGTGTTCTAAATATAATGGTCTTAAAAATGTAATTGAGGGATTTTCACTTTTGTAGGCAAATCAGCAGGGTTGATATTGATCCGTCTTTTTAGGGAGCCACAGTGCACCAGAAGGTGATACTGTAGAGGGCCCCGTAAACCCTCGGAGCCTTCTGTCTAATTTGGCAGAAAAACACAGAATGTCGGACAACAAAAGAACGATCCGATTCCGTAAGAAATCTTCATCCCTCCCACCTCCTTTTCACAAGATAAAAAAAAGGGACTTAATTTTTTCAGCTGCACACAATGATTTGGTGCTCACTCTTGCATTGAAACAGTTGCTGTCAAAACAGGCAGGAAACAGTTTTCTTTTAATTGCTGAAATCATTCGGAAGTGCTTCATGCACGGCTTCTATACAGCAGATGCTGTGCATTAATTGGCCTGTGTAGGGCTGACCCAGGGTTCCTTGCAGCGGGCCCAATTTTAGGCAGAGGGTTTAAATAGCTTATTTCTTATTTTGTATAACCTGGCGTACATTATGAGCGCGCCTGCACGTTGGGTATTTCATGGTCTGCAGTTTCTAATGTCATGTGGGTTTCAAAACCTGTGCTTCTCTGGTAATGTACTAGCAGCAGGTAAGCTCTAAATACCATCCATCAGGAGCTAATTTTTTATCCAGATACTCCAATGACTGATGAACCTGTCTTTTGTATGAATGTTCAGCACAGGAGAAAGCCATATGCCCCTGGCACTGGTTCCTATGCATTCTTTACAGTTTGCAGGGAGGAGATTAAGGAAAAAACAAACCCTTACATTTACATGTCTTTCATTTATTTAGCAGTTAGCACTTTCTAAAATAGCTTTATTTTATTTATTTTTTTTAACAGTGAAAAGAGATTTAGGTCTTTTAAAGCAATCTGACTACTGCTACTCATTTTCTTTATCAGGAATATTACTGCACACCCTTAATAGGGAACCTTGTTTTGCTACTCCCCGTCTGTTCAAAACAGACCTTAGCCCATTAGAAGGTCCTCCCTTGTGTGGGAAGACCACAGCTGTTACTGTAAATCTCATCCAGTAACTGTATCACCCCCATTTTGTGGCTCTGAAGGATGAAATTGAGAAATGGAATACTGTGCAGTCATCCTTTACATCTCCAATTTTAGGCCTTTGCACATCATTTTCATGCTTTTATTCCAAATCAAACAACATTAGCGAGCAACACCACTCTGTGCTAAATGCCTGGTGTCTAAGCAGCACCTACAATCTTTGTTTTTGGAGGATTTAGGATAGGGAGGCAAGTTGGGGTTTTGTTGGTGGTGGGTTTTTTAAATTTCTTTTTTTAATAAATAAATTCTTTTCTCTCCTTTCTCCCCCCCAAATCTTTCCCAGTCCCCAGAGTTTGTCAGAAGCAGAAATCCAGATGGTAGTGAGATGCCTAAGATGGAGGATGCTCTCTTACGCCTCCAAAGAGGAAGTGAGTGGGAGCTCAGCATGGCTTACAAACAAAACTTTAAAAAGGCTTCTGTTTCTTTAAATCCTTCTGAATAAAGTGGATCTAACTTCTTGTGAAGGATATTGGGGGCTTTAATCAGAAATAAGAAGTGGTTTAAATCATTAGCACAACAAAGCAAACTATAAGCTTGAAGATAAAAGTCTCAGGGGAAAGAGTCCTCTGAAAATAAATGGGACTTGATAGATTTCCATATCATTTATAACTTCCCTTAATTACACTTGGAAGACTTGCCAGTAAAACTGGAAAATTGGCAGCCTATATCCATTATAGTAATTTTGCCGACCATGGCAAGCAGCTGGCTTTACTGGATTTTATTTCCCATCACTCACAATTAATCATCAGCTGGAGATGTCTGAAACTCCTCAAAACGTAGCAATACTGTGTGACATTCAGGCCTCCTTAAAATGCTGAAATCTGCTGAGTAAATGGGCCGAGTTCCCCTTCCAGCGAACTCATTTTGGTGCGAGGCAGGCTGCCGGTTAATGAGTGCCACTTCGATAATCGGATGCGAATGTGAACCCTGACCTCACGTCAAAGGAGAGGACGCAGCAAGCTGGATAAAAGATCGGTGATTCAGATCTGCAAACTTTGCACCAATTAGACAGAGAGCGGGGAAATACATCAGCGCCCATTGGGTTTATCAGAAAGACTTGTGGGGCTTGTGACCATTTTGTAAGCCTAACATGGGAGACGTCCTGTCACAATCATTAAGTCTTTATCCACTGGCTCACCAAAGCCTGCAGAAAGTGTACCATATTCACATAGATGCCGTGGCAGCGATGCCCTCGGGTGTGCGCCGTCTTGTCGTGCTCCTGAGCTTTACAGAGCCCTGTCTCTGAGTGGGGGTAGTCTTTGTGGTCCTCACGTAGGTGCAATGGCAGCAGGTCGGCGTTGCTGCTTCTCACATTCTGCTTCCACCCTGTGGCCTGAGTTGCTTGGCTGGGAGATGACTGGAGACAGTTCCCTGTCCTGTGTGTAACCTTTTGGCCAGCGGAGAGAACAGCCACCGTGCAGTCTCTGAGTGACTCCAACAGCACCATTGACTGGTCCCAAATTCACGTTACAATTGTCAGCAGCATCAAGGTGTTAATAATCACTTCAATAATCTTTTCAATAATCTTTTTCTTTTTCTTTTTCTTTTTCTTTTTCTTTTTCTTTTTCTTTTTCTTTTTCTTTTTCTTTTTCTTTTTCTTTTTCTTTTTCTTTTTCTTTTTCTTTTTCTTTTTCTTTTTCTTTTTCTTTTTCTTTTTCTTTTTCTTTTTCTTTTTCTTTTTCTTTTCTTTCTTTCTTTTTCTTTTTCCTTTTCACTCTTTGAACTGCACCATGCAGAAATAAACTGCTAAAACACAGACTGCAGATCTAGCAGTTTATCACTCATTTATTTTGATATACCAAGCAATGTAAAGATCGATTTGTCTGTAGTGTAACTCTGTGGAAGAGATACATGAGATTAATTTCTTTTAAGAAAAGGAGCCCTTTGACTTTACTTGGTTCAAAGAAATGAGGTTTTTTTGTTTGATTTTAGTTGCCTGTTTTGACACATTTGGGTCATCACTGAGACCTCTCTAAATGGAAATGCAAAGATGGTGGTTTTCACTGGTTTACCATCCACTGAAAGAAATAAATTATACGATGAAAATACAGCATTAAAAATGGTCCAGATAAATCCTTAAATAAGTTAGACAGCAAGAACTTGTACACATCTCTGCGGTTTTCATTTGCAGGCTAAATAACAGGCAAAATGAAATGTGCAATTACAGAATGAAAGAAAATGGACAATGCCCAAAAGACTGGAAAAGAGGAAAGAGAGATACAAGTGCCTAATTTTAGGATTTGTCGCTTTTCAACACAAAGAGTGAAGCTGTAAAGGTTTAACATAAGAACAGTAATTAAACTTCTGTGCTTAAATGACACTTGCGCCAAGATAATTTTCAACAAATTGCACATCATCAGAAGTACTGACACGGCATTTTCACACGTGGAACCTGCTGAAAGTGCCTCCTTCCTTTCAAATTAGTAAGACTAGATGTTAACTGGATACTTTGACTATAAGTTTTGTGGGTTGAGGGGGTTATTTCCTTCCCAGACACTGCGTCCTTTGTCATCAACCCCAGCACGCATTATATAAAACACAAAGACTTTATTTTTGAGAAGGAGGGGAAACTGAGAAGAAATTCAGATTAAGAGATATTTCCATCCCACAATCACTAACATTTCCTGCCATTTTAGCACCACACTTTACTGAGACAATTCCTTACTTTTCCCGTAGATGTGTTTCCAGCACTCTGTTTACATAATTGCTGACTGGTTCATTGGCACACCATCCTCCTGATGAAGCCACGTCACAGTTAAATGTAACTGCTCTAGGAGAGAGTTTCTTGGGCCTTGTAATTAGGCCACTGAATTCAGATCTGCTGTCCTTAGCATCTCAATCTTCAGCAACCTCTAGAAACCTGTGTTCTTGGCTCTCTGATAGCAGAGCTTAACCAGAGGGTGGCAAAGTTGTTTCTGAAATGCATATTTTGATAATAGTATTATTTAAAAAACCCCTCTTCCAACCAACTTTCTTGCCTGTTTTTTTTTTTTTTCCTTTCTCTTTGAATCCAAAGTAGATATTCATTGCTTCCTCATAACCTCAGAAATGTTTGGAAAGTTCAGAGCAGATGAAAGAAAAGTAATGAGGTAGGGAAAATGAGAGGAGAAGAAAGGAAAGGAAGAGTGAGCTGCTGGGACAAGGCTATGGGAAGAGCAGCAGGTGTGGAAGGAAGGAGACAAAAGACAGTGAAGGGGAATAGAGGGGAAATAACTGGGGACAAAGGACAAGTCTTTGATACTATTCACCAAATTGGACACCTGCTAATGACTTAACTGCTTGCCTGAAGCTCAGGATGGAGTTTCTGCAGGGTAAGTGTTGAGTTTTCGTTATTCTCTGTGTCCATTTAGTACACCATATTCCCATAGCAAATGCTTTCCATATTTACCCTCCAAAACCTCTCATACTGTTGTTGCCAATCTGTTGGAGAAAGGGTGTGTAAGCACCTTTTAATGTAATGGTTTTTGTTTTGTTTTGCTCAAAATCAATAGGCAGATATCAGTGCTTTCTAGTCAGTTAGTGAAAAAATAGCTTTACTTAAATTTTCTGAATGTTCTTCATACAATGTACATTTGATCTCTGCCTTCACATCTCTGTGTTAGTATATTCCTCCAAAGTGATACACACTTGTCCTTAAATATGTATTCTTCATTTTACATATAATTAGAGAAATATATCTATGTGTATATATGTGTGTATATAAACAAACATTTTGTTGGCACTGGCACATATGCACACTGGTGCATAAACCAGATTTCTGTAGGTTTCAGATTACCCTGTTTCATGAAACTTGGACATCAGAGTGAAAGTCTCCCAAACTTGCTGAGATAATGAGGGAATAGCAGACTCCATCTGCAGAGGAGCCCAATGAAAAGACTTGCAGCGGGCACTCGGAACAAGGCATCCCATAGGAGTGTACAGGTCCTAAATCCTGGCATGTAGGTCCTGGCACCCTTCCTTTATGGCATGCATCATCTTTGTGGAATGACCAACTGATCACTGGGTTACACTGGGTAAATTGCAAATCCCTTGTTTTGCCTCTCATGTTTATGCAGCCTCCACAGCCACTGTCAAGCCTTGAGTGGCAGTTTCCTCTGTGCAAGGTGGTCCAAGACACTGGAGGGAGGATCTGACTGGGAGGCACAGGGAGCCCAGCAGAGCAGCCCAGTGGGTACCTGGTGACCTTGAGCTTGCACGTGCCTGCTAGCAGGACACAAACAAACAGAAAGAGGAAACCTCAGTGTTTCCTTTGAAGAGCTCTGAGCTGTGGTGAAAGTGATGCGTTTGTCTCCGCGGTGCCTCCCCTGTGGATGAGAGCTGGTGGCTCCTCACTGATGTGCTCCTTTCTGTCAGTCCAAAGTCATCAGCCACCATCAGAGGCTGCCATGTGCAGAGGTGTCACATTCTCCTCAGCATCAGCCCACTGGGTACTGCTGGACCTTCCAGCAGCCCAAGCTCCCCCGGACAGCTGCCAAGGAACTTTTGGCTTCTGAATCAGTATGAGTATCTGTGGGCCCTGCACCAGGGAAGCAAAGCAGAAGCTCCCTGGACAAAAATGCACAAATGAAATTTTGCTCTGCATTTAATTGATGTTGAACTGTGGTGGTGTGAACTGTGGAAACTGGAGCTGAATGGATGGGATGGGAGAGGAGCCTTTCAGGTTTGCCTCGGGTAATAGTTTTAAGCAGGTGATTTTTTTTCTCCCTTATTTTGCTGCCAGTTTTGTGATTGTCATTTGTGTTGTGACTGTCTAACTGGCTGACTTGACTTGTGTCATGAAAGTCTTTATAGCATTTAATGAAATGATCCTTTTATTTTCCATAAGAATCATCACACTTAGAACATTTCAAATCCTCTATTCTCATTTTGTACTGCTTGAATTTTATCAGGTTTCGGAAGGTCAAGAGATTTGTGTAATTGAAGCAATGAAAATGCAGAACAGTATGATTGCTGCTAAAACAGGCAAGGTAAGCCACCTTAGGTCACTTAAAACCATATGCAACTTGTCAACAGGATAGAATTTAAAAAGGAAAAAAGGAGGATTCTGGTTGTTAAGGAATTAAGTCTGATTGTTGTAAGTCTTTCAAAGTGAGGTGTCTTTAATTTTGTAACATTTGCATCTGCTGTGAATGCTGTTAAGTAGTTCCGAGCCTTAGATAGCACAGCAGGAAATAGTTTTACTGGCTTCAGAAATTCATATAACTCTTTCTCTTAAATGATTTGTTTTCTGTGATGTTACAATGCCAAGTTGAATTGAAAGGTGTTGCAGACCTTTTCTCCAAAGTTCATCTTTCCAGAGAAGAGAGATCTCTTTGCCAGTTAATTATTTAATGGCAAATAATTTGTCATTAAAAAAAAAAAACAAACAAAAAAACACCCAGCACAAGGCATAGACAGTGCTTTTGCAGGAGGGAGAAAACAGCAATTTTTAAATTATTGTGACTGTTAAGTATCAAGCCTAGATCTGCACATTTGTTAAGCTTTGCAAGGCTATGCATTGGCCTATCCTGCTTCTGAGGGATCAGCATTGCAGCCCTGGAGCTGGACTTTGTGCAGTGTAGGATGTGCTAAAACCAGCACTCTGGGCAGGGAACTGGTTAAGCTTATGTGACAAAAGTATGCTCTAAACCTGAGTTGGTCTGAGGACTGTCAGACCTCAAGTTGGGACTTCAGAACATCCCTGTGCCAAATTGTAATTCACAGCCTGAAACCATCACCTAGATGTGGGACCCAGATCCATCCTTTCCAATGGGAGAGCATAGTGTGGATCTGGATGATGTATTCTCCTCTATTGCTGATTTCCTAACCTGCCCTAGCCCATCTCTGCCTGGGGTCAAGCTCCTCTGCTCTCCCTGAGGCACAAACGCCAGGTCAGGAGCCTTCAGCCCACACGGAGGCAGCAGGGAGCCTGACTGCGGCAGGGACAGGGCTTGCCACTGGCAAGGTTCGCTGAGATCTCAGGATGGCTCTCAATGCCAAGGACTATTTGTGTGTTTACAAGGAAGGCTTTCTTGGCACAGCTCTAAAATTGTCACCCAGGCTGGGTCCCAGACTTGCCTCTTCCAGTGCATCCAGTGCAAAATTGGGTCTCAAGAGAAAAAAATACTGAGAGAAGGAGTATGTTCCTGTTCCTTTTGCTCTAACATTGCCACTTTATTATTTTATTTCATGCATTAATTTCTATATAATTTATTTTCTCACTTGATTAATATTTCCAAGCAATTAGTTTTTCATCTGCTGTTATTTAACCCCTTATTGCTGCTCTTTGCATCCACTGGTTTTAACTAGTATTTGTAGTTAAAATGCCATTCCCTCTCCCACCCACCCCATTTATTTTTCTCTTTAACCTTACCTTTCCCAGCAAGGTGTTCTGCAATCCACGGGTCTGTTCCTTACCATCCTGCTTATACTTCTCCTAATAATAAATATTTCCCACTCACTCGGTACAGATGCCATGTAAAACCTGTGTTTGGTTTATTAATCCTCCAAGATAGGATGTGAAAGGTGCACGGGCCATTCAGGGGGCCTCCTGTGTGCCTTGCAATGTCCCCTTGGTGCGCCCATTTTAATAGCAAGCGCATTATTTGACCTTTAGAATGTTAAGAATTTGAATAAGCACAAAGGTTTTGGGCTGTGTAGAAATGAAGCTGCTAAACAGGATTCATCCTGTTCTGCAGTGCAAAGTCATGGCTCTGAGTGCTAAAATAACTTGGCCTCTCCACAGGAATGGGATGTTTGGCACAGGCTGTTAGTCCATGTTTTGATGCTTTGAAACTGTTTTGAAACTCAGTTCATTTGTCTTCAGCTGGAAGACATTCTCATTTTCATTCCTGACTTGAATTCCTTTTCTGTATCAAACCCCATCTTCCTGTTTGTAATTGTGAGAAAAGGGGTTTGTTTTTATCTACTTTGAGTTTACTCCAGCTGCAGGTGGTTTAAAAATGAAAGAAAGCTGGAGATAACTGGGAGCCTCCTGTCTTCTCCAGGACAGCTGTGCCTGGGTCAGCTCAAGGAGCCGGCCCCGCTGCACGGCAGAAATTGCTGGGGAGTTTGAAACACTGGTTAGCTCTGATGTTTGCTGAACCTTGGCTTTGTAGAAAAAGAAAAGCAAGGGGTAGAATGTTTTTCACACTGCTTTCATCTCCTAGAAGATTGAGGCTCAGCAATTGGGTACGCTGCCCAGCTACTGATTTAGAAATGAAGCCCTTGTTTGTACATACCACGCTGTCTTTGCCCGTGCTCAGCATCATTTCTGGAGCAGTGCTGTGAGCGTGCCTGTGCTACAGAGATCTGCTTACAGCTCACGTGGCTTCAGACTGTCAGACATGGATGTGGCAATAGCGTGTCCATCATAGCCTGGTACTTGGGGTAGGCTGTGCATTTCCTTCAGGAGCCCAGGGTAGTGTTTGGATGATTAAAATGAGCTATCTGCTGAACAAGGATTTGGGCATGTCAGTGTGAGCTCTGAATTAATACTGGAAGCAAACTCTATAAAGCTTCAAATATTTTCTGTTGCTTCATGTGCTGAAAGGGAATTCAAACCAAGTTGCAGCCTTTTATAGAGGAAATGAGGGACTACACTGAGGGACAGTGTAAGATGTTAGTGTTTTAAAATTCAGGAATCTGCATGGGAGTATGTAATTCATCTACAGATATAGTTGCACTTATTTGACAGTGGTAGCCCTTTGCCAAGTTCACTTATGTTAAAGGATCCAAATTCAGATTTGAATCATCTATCCCAACTCTCTGGAGATGGAGAGAAGCCCACTTCATGGCTACAGTTCCAAAATTCTGCTGTATTTGAAAACTGTAATTAAAGAAATGGTTGAGTATTTCATTGTAACATCCCAACATGAGTATTGAAGAATCAGCCTGTCCTCTATTTAAAACAAATAAGCAGCAGTGTAACCAGGTGAAAAAAGGTGCATTTTAATTTTAAAAAGTGGCATCTCTATCTGACGTTCAGGTCTTCAAGCATCTCTGTTGTAAGCAAACCAGCTAATGGTAGGTGCCTGAATACCCTGATGGGGTTGGACACCATTCATCAAGCTCTGTTACTCACACCTCAGCTGGGCTCAGCGCTGGAGGTCGAGCACTCAACGTCTCTGGCAGCACAGGTGGATCTGTGTCCCTGGGGTGCCTCAGGCTGCACAGAGGCCATCACCCCGTGCACGCAGACACAGTGCTCTGTGCAATACAAACCACGTCAGCCAAGCCATTTATTTCACCAGGCTATCAAGGAAGAGTTTAAACTCTGCTGTTTCTGTACCCTAGGTAAAAGCTGTGCACTGCAAAGCTGGTGACACCGTTGGAGAAGAAGATCTGCTGGTGGAACTGGAATGAAAGGTTGCCTCCACGCTGTTGAATTAACTTTTATTATTTTTAACTGTAAAGTAACATTAAGACAATTCAACACAGAAAACAGACAGTACTATGCACAAGCTTTTATACAGGCATATTTACTGTATCAGTGGTTAAGACAGCAAACACAGATGTTAAATCTTGGCAACAGATCCCAGATTTTTACTTCCAGAAATATTTGTACATAACCTTTGTAATGCTTTGATTTTTCAGGATCAAATAAAATCAATAAAATACCATTTTTGCTTTGAAACAGGAAAAGCCTCTTTTTAAAAAAGAAAACAAAACAAAAGCCAAAATCTGATTTGTCTTCACAGCAATGTCCCTGGTTTGAGGCCCCAGCCAGGCTGTACAAAATGGCTGGCAAGAATGAAAAATTAACCACTGAGCAAACTGAGCAGTTCTCCTTTACTCTACATAAGTGCTGTACAAGTACAACCACTGGCTTAAATTCTGATCAGATTTATTTTGAATTAGGATATATATTTATTGAATTATTACTTATTAAATAATAATAAATTATTACAGAATTACTTATATTTTAAATACATATATTATTGTATTTTTAATGCTTTGTATAAATTAGATTTAAATTACAGCTTAGAGGCTTTATTTTGCTAGTGCAGATATTTGTCATGTATTTTCATTTAAAGTTGTGAGGGAATTGTCTTCTTTTATTCAAACTCCTTACTCAATTTCCCCACCCTCATCTTCTTGATACTGATTACTGGATGCCTTTACAGAAGGAGCTGGCACTGTTCTCAGAGATCTTTAGCTGCCCCAAGGTACTGCTAAGAGCACATGTTGTCCCTCAGACCAAGCCTCCTCCTGAATGCTTATGGAAAAGGGAGACAAAGGGACCTCGACCACTGCCCCAGAGTGGAGCAGGCCTGCTCTCATTTTCTTGCCCAGGTTGTGCAGAGTCCTGCTACTTCCCAGAAAGAAACCCTCTGGCCAGAAGTGCCTGGGCCCTTTACTGGAAGGTGAAGGATGAAAACAGTTGGTGACAGGGCTGGTGACTCATGTTCAACCAGGAAAGTTTGATTCTGCCTGAAACTTCTGACTGAAGAGGCATTCTTCCTGTTATTGAGACACTGCTAATTAACTACATCACATGGCCAAGGGGGAATATGTAGTCCAGGGATCTGCTTAGGGAATTAGTTTATAAAACTCATCAAGATGAGTAAGGAGAGTGTTTGGATAGTACCTGCCTTCTGGGAAAATTAATGCTTTTGCAGTTGGAGAAACTGAGGCAGACACCCTGCAGATCTCCTTACAAGTCTCCTTACTGCCATCTTACCCCTTCCCAAAGGAGCACAGTTCAGTCTCTGCAGGTTGCCCTAAGCAGACAAGTACTGTAAAGAGACACAGGTATTCTACTAGCAAGTTACTTGTTTTACTTATTGCAGCAACATAAAAGCTTTTCTAAATGAGATGCAGCAGTGCCTACTACTGCTAAAGTTTAGGCTGATTCCCTACCCCGATCTCCTCTGGCCATCACAGGGCTGCTGGCAGTGAAGCAAAGGTACAATATTGTTTTTAATTGTATCCTTGCTGCATTTGATGGTACTTTGGCTCACTGCATGGCATACAATGCCTGCTCCCATCCCTTTGGCAGCTTTACAATCTATCTGTACCAAACACTGCAGCTGAAGGAAAATATAAGGCACAGGAGTGTAACAACAGAAAACCACGGTTTTCCCAGATTGTACAGAAACCAGCACAGTTGGTTGGGTCAGGGGGACAACAGTCTTCTTTACATATTTTTTTCCCAATTTAAATGTTGCAATAATCACAATACAGGTCCTTTGGATATTTTTATAATGTATATACAATTTTTTCCCCCATTAGGAAACTGAGTTTGCATATGGTTGCAAGTTCTGCATTAAAATGCTTGGCAAAAAGTCACCTTGACAGTAAGTGCTCACAGCGGCTCCAGTGTAGATTTGCTTTTCCTGATCCCCAACAGCCCCCAAAACAGACACACATACACAGGCACACAGACGCACACCCCCCCAAATCCTACAGTCACGCAGTGAACGGAAGCAGAACCCAAAGTGCTTAGAATGTAAAATTAAAAATACAGTTTAAATGTAGCTCTCACATTTTCTCAGTATTTCTTGACAGTGCCTTTTCAAACTAAACATGGTTTAAAAATACACCTTTCCAGTTCAGAAAAAAACCTATTGTAATGAATAATCTTTAGGAATAATCTTTACATTTTCTCCAGCAATTTCCTATTTGTCTAGAAGCACCAAGTTATCTGATCAGCCTTCCCTGTTTACCTGCAGTAGCCTACTAAACCCATTACAAGTCAATATTCAATAGGAGTTGTGCTTTACTCTGCAGACATTTAAATCAGTTTCAAATTTTGTCAATTCAGGGAAAAAAAATTAATCCGTTCCTCTGCCTTTCACTGACCTCCATTATTATGCACCAAGGCAAAGGGGGAAGTTGAGGGAATAATTAGACCCCAGACCTGATGTGCACATACAGGTATTTTACACCTGGTGCAAACCCAGCTACCTGCAGCAGGCTGGAGGGCCAGGACGACACTGACTGCCTGGGGAGGAGTCGGCAGCTCTGGGCCTACAGGACTTCAACACTAGCGCCAAGGCTCCTGGGTTGGGAAGGTTACAAGAGCTCCTGCATTTTAATAACAAGGTATTACAGCTTTCCTGGAAAGGTTACCGAGCAACACCTGCTTAGCACTATGTCTTCGGCCAGGCCGCGTCAGCTCCCGTTTCTATTCCCGGTTTTCCCGTAGGACGTAGGAGAGGCCGTGCTTCCCCGAGGAGTCGTAACTGTCATAGTAGGGGAGCCCGACCCACTCGGGCGGGTACGTGGCCGTGCTGTACACGAAGCACTCCAGGACGCCGTCGGCCGCCGCCCGCGCCTCTCCCGCGCCGCCCTTCCCTTCCCACTCCACCACTTGGATCCTCATCAGGGTGCGCTGGTACATGTCTGGGCAGCCTTCGAACTCATCCAGGAACTGCAGCATCTGCTCATCCACAGAGTAAATCTCCCCAGCAATGTGGTGGCCTGTCCCCGGGATGTTCAGCATGTAAGGAACATTGTATTTCCCTGCAATCACCAGCGGGTACTTCTCCACCGTGTGGCCTCTTCCTTGGAATTTCGCCAGGCCTTTAGCCGTGTTGATCATGTGCTTGTAGTTGGGCTGGCCCTTCTTGAGCGTGCCGTAGACAAAGACACGGGCCATCGTACTTGCAAAAGCAGCTGAAAGACAAAGAGGCACGTTACCCACAGGGCCAGTGCCCTGGAGAGCCACAGCCTGCCAAGGCACCTCCTACACAAAAGGCTGTTCTGGCACGTGCAAAAGTGGTCTCACAGTCCTATACCACATCTAAGTATCATATTCAATTCAAGTATCTTGAAACTTTTCAGACAGCTGCATCAGTGAAAAACAGAGACCAGGAGAAACTCAGCCATCTGCAGTTCTTTGCTGTAACCAAATTACATTCTCTAAGGAATCCCAAACATCAGCCAACACATCCCTGACCCGCAGGAAAAGCTCTAATTCTTTCTTAATTTTTCTCTCACCATTATGGGAGCTGTGCTGCAGCAAGTGTGCGGTGTCGTGCTCAGTGACTCCCCAAAAGCAAGTGTAACCTAGCGTGGAGTCATCTCATGGATGTGCTGGTGGATTTTCAATAATGCCAGCGCCGAGGTCCCGCTTGCTGAGTGACAGACCGATGCTGAACAGCAAGCTGTGGGGCCAAGGGAGAAACTGGAAGCCAGGGCTGCTGGCAGAGAAAGCAGGTAAAGCCATGTTCCTCCTCTCTTCCCCAGACAGACACCTGGAAGTGTTAAATCTCCTCAAGTAGCTGGTCTGCACATCTGTGAGCCCCCTCTTGAAAACAGACCCTGAATGACCATTTGTTGTATCTGTGAGCATGAAACACTCAAAATTGGTTTAAATGGGATAAAAGACTGGCTTTACTGAAATGTAACAGGGGGGAAGGTACCTTCATAGCTCCTGCATTATTTTTTCACACTGTGCTGTGTTTGTCCTCCCATCATTTCTGTAGAGTAGAAGCAGTTCTTGCACTGTGATGTTTTCCCACATTTTACTCGTGGTCACTGACTGGGCAGAGTCTGCCTCATCCACAGTCATCTGGCTGGGCCAGACACCCAACATCAGAGGAGCCTGTGCAGCTCCTCTTGGAAAGAATGCCATTAAATAATGTATTTCAAGTTTGAGAAATATTTAAAAACAGCCTGGAAGTAGAAATTTAATCTATTTTCTGCAATTTACTCTTATTTTAGTAAACTGTTAGGTTTGGTCAGTTATCAAAAAGGGTGTGTTGCTGGCCGAGAACAGTGTCATTTAAAGAGCCTCAGTAGCCAGGCAATTTCCCCTTTGGTGAAGCAAACAGTTTTTCTCTGTATCAAAATACAGCTTTCCAAGCAAAAACAGTGTGTGCCTTCATTTACTGGCAAACTGCTTTCACTTAGGGGAATAAGAACACACTGATTTTTTCCCCATAATTTATCAGATATACTTCAGAGTAATTTATCCTTCATTACATAAATGAGCTTTTTTCTTGGATGCAGCTCATTCCCTCACAATAAAAAGAGCATTAATATTCAGTCGGACCGAGTCTCTTTTATAAGAAAAATCATTACCTTTCAGATTGTGTTTTGAATAACAAACACAGATCCTTCAGGAAGAAACTTGTCCCAGTGGGGATTGAGAAAGGATCAGAGTTAAGCATTGAAACATGCAATTAATTCCCATTAGGGGATTAGGGCACTCGTGTTCACTTTGAATCAGAAAAATGAATTGTGAATTAAATTGTTCACAACCAAGAGGTTACTTGTCAGAGTTAGTAAGTTAAAAAATAAAAAGGCAAACCTAAAACGCACATAAAAAGCTCTATAGCGAGTGGTGCATCTGTAAGGAAAAGGTACGCTTCATTTCCATTAAACAAAAGCCCTGTCCCTACTGTACAGCTGGAGATAAGCTTCCAAAAAGTTCACAGAGAAGAGTGTCACCATTTCCTGAAACTGCTGAAAACAACTTCCCTGTTTCCAATGGCACAGCAGCTGGCTATTGAGAAACATCACCCATTTAAAGAAAGGCACCCATCATGCCATTGCAGGGTCCACAGAATTCAACAGCGACAAAGGAACTTGCTAACCCAGGTTTGGGCAAGTGTTTCTGATTTGGCCTTTGAGCAGATTGATTCAGCAGGCAGTACAAATGGAGATGGAGTGGGAAGCTGAAGTTTCAGCCACAGCTCCCTGTGGCACTTCTGTGCCCCACAGCAGCCCTGTTGCTCACACTGGATAGGCTGAGCACAATGACTTCTCCTTCTATTAATAAAAACCAACAACAAAGCAAAGCCCAGCCCTCCAGTCAAGGAGGGATGGAAATAAACTTGGTAATAACATTTCCTGATCACTGCTCCATATAAGTAAGACATACACAATTTTCTGCGCGGTAAATCTGGTCTCCAGTGTGCCGTGTGTTGCAATGCAGAAAGGCTGTAGCTGTATTAGCATCACTTAAAGCACTTGCAAATCCTGGGCTTTTAAAAGAGTTTTAGCCACCTTGTGGCAGGAGAGCACAGAGCAGAATTGTATTTGAGGGTCATGTCACACTGCTTCCACTACGCAGCTGAATAGAGTTACAGATGGCACCCCTTGCTGAATC
Source organism: Urocynchramus pylzowi (assembly GCA_013397555.1). Lineage (NCBI taxonomy): Eukaryota > Metazoa > Chordata > Aves > Passeriformes > Fringillidae > Urocynchramus > Urocynchramus pylzowi. The sequence continues at coordinate 1,289,732 of VZRH01005651.1, read as the reverse complement.
ACCAACAAGAAGTTGCCTTTTCTCACTTAATCCAGTTTGACACTTCTTACCTTCACTAAACCACCTGAGAGGAAAAGAAAACCCACCAAAAACCAAACAAAACCCACCCAGACTTATACTGAATATTAGCTGCCAGAACAAAACAAACCCATTCAGAAAGTACTTTCATGAAATATTCATACCGGAATAATGAAAATTTAATGGCATGGAGAAACACGAGTGAAATTTGTACATCATCTTGGCAAACTATTTCTTTTAGCAATGATAGATGACCTGCCAGATCAGCTTGTGGGATCTGTAAATATTGCTTCATCAAGCAAGATGCGAAGATCAGAAAACAGAGGAACTATTTCAGCATCATACAGGTAGGTGGTGTTGGGTGAAAAGTGTCTCACAGCTGGTGCTAGCCAGGAGCCCGGGCTGCTGCTCACCATTAGCGCTGGTAGGGCGGCAGCACTGTATCCACATCCACCCTCACCCACCACTGGAGTTCTGGGTCAGGGCTTTGGTTTCCCCTCTCGAGGCCCAGCAGCTCCAGCAGGGTGAGAGAAGGGTGGGTGGCCATGGGGCCAGCCTCTGGCTCGCTCTCCCTGCACTTGCAGATGAGGCTGCAACCAGGCTCTTGGCTCCCAGGTTGTGCCCAAAACAAGACCTCACTCCCCAGGTGGCAGCAGCAGCTTTGGCATAACCCCCTTTTTTTTTTTTTTTTTAGTACAATTCAGACAATTACAGGACCTTACCAGCTTCTTTTAAAAATGAAGCATGGCCCCAGAGCCGTGCATTACACTGGCTCCAGGGCTGTTTGCAATCATGCTCTCAGTGGGTTTGGAAGAAGTTTCAACAAAATAAAACCTAACTCAGAAAGTATCCATTTCTCTCACTCCATACAGTAACATTATTTTCCCTTGAGAAAAATTCTCTGCATTGGCTCTGTGACCAGATATAGTTACACATTAATTCTTCAGAAGTTTCTTAAAAACTGTAGGAAACAGGTGAAAAAACAAAATGCCTTGAACTTTAAACTTGAGCCCGGTCTGTTTGAATGAAGGGAGTTTTAAGGTCACTTTTCACTCAATGCTAACTTTCAAGAAGGACTAACATGCCAGAGAGGACTCCTGGGACCGCATCCTGTTGGTCCTTTGATGCTTTCATTTTGTTGCTTGCTATTTTCTTTATAGCACAGACAAGGGCTTCCTGCCTGGGCCGACCCCTTCCCAACCTTGCTGAATACCTCGGAAAAAGTTTATGGCAAGACACCTTTCTTACATTAACCACAGAGGCACCAGCGAAACGATGGCTCCTTTGAAATCAAGAGGTTATGGTCTCCTCGCAGCAGTCACCCGCTCCGAAACCGTGAGGCACTGCTTTGTGAAAACAAACAAGAGCATTGGAGTAACCAGGGCCATGCTGGATGCTACTGGGCACTACCTGAAACTCCACTTAAACTTCTTTGCAGATTCTTTTCATTTCTTCCTTTGATAACTCACATCCCCAAACCAACACTTGCATGCTTAAACTGGAGTATCTTGTGAGTCTCTGCTAGGAGGCAGAGTGAGGATGCGCTTCCTTTGGACAGGCATCAATCACAGCACTGTTCACATGCTTTGTACCCCTCTGTCATCCAAAACATTTGCCTTTTGTCTGAAAACACTCCAAATCACTTTCAACTGTACTGCACAGAAAAAATGTGTTAATTTTTATTGCTTACAGAAAGAGTTTAATTCCCAAAGTTTTATCTGTTTGTCACTTTGAGATTTTTAGAAGGTCTCGAAGTGACAAACAGATAAAACCACCACAGGCAAAAAGATGATGGGGATGGAACGCAGAAGACATGCTGGACACAACATTAGACTGACAAACAGGCTAAACTTCTAGGAAGTGCAGAGACAGGAGGGGATTGCCAGCACATCAGGACAAGAAAAGGTGGATGAAAAAACCAGAAGCTTAGTGGATGTGGACAAACTGAGTTGAGAGGAAGGAGGGGAAAGCTGTCACCTCAAGAGAAAATCATGTAAGTATTGACTGTTTTGTCCTAATATTAAGTCATGTTGTACAAGTTTCACCAAAGTCTTGGGACCTCATTTCAGAAACCTGTGGACTACAAAACTATTTAGAAAGAGCTCAGGGCAGAGCACTGAGTCCAGAAATGTTATACTGGGACCAAGAATAAACCAGCAGGAGCTTAAATAGGAGCTGATGAGATGGGGCATAATCACCCACAAATATGGGTAAAGATTTTAAGAAGAGACAGTTGATTCTCTGCATACATGAACACATAGCCAGCCAAAATTTTTTGCACAGAATCATTAACATGGATAGGAAAAGCTTTCTAATTGTAAGAACAGAAAGGCAAAAGAACAACCATAACAAATGACCCCAAAAAAGCTTGAGGGCCCAGTGCCCTCTATCTTAGAGTGTCAACAACAGATACGTCAGCATCACAGGGCAAGGCAACATCAGTGCATTTCCAGAGTTGGGTCCACACCCTCCCCAAGTCAAAGTGATGAGCATTGAGCATTGTGCTGTGTAAAGCTTTTCTTCCTGTGAGCTCTCATGCCTGTTTTTGAGTCAGCAGTGGCAGCAGCAGCACGGAAGGCAGCCCCAGGCAGCGACTGCACATGTGTGCATGAGGCCTGACTACTGTGGGGTCTTTCCCTGATGCCTGCTTGCTTCATCTTCCTGAGTCAGGGGGCTCTGTGCACCTCCTCGGTGCCACCAGATACTTTTCCAGTGCTTACTCTCTTGATGGCTGACAAGTCTATATATATTTAACAAACCAAGCAACACTCTTTACTGATTCTCCTATGGTTTTGTGATATAGGGAAACTATAAGTGAAATGTTTAAGAATAGACAAACCATGAATTTATATAGGGAGAGAAACCATGTCTCCTCCTTTGTTCACACTCCATTCTCCCCACGCCTTTCTGAATGTTCTTGAGCAACACACTGATGTTTCAAAAGAACACAGCAATACCTTAAGCATCTTAGTCTTGAGTGCCAACTGAGGTATGTTTGCTGAAAATCAATAAACAGTGTGGAAGCCTTGAAAACTGGAACTCTTGAAAACTTGTTCTAACTATCATGGATGCTACAGTTACTCTTGTCTTATATATAGAAAGGCAAGAGACTAGATGGCTTCTCAAAATCCCACTCAAGCATGGTGGGTCCTCACAATGCAGTTTTGAGTACACTAGAACTAATTTAAATTATAGACACAAAACCATCTTTGCACTTTTAGCATAGGTGCTTACACTGTTGTATCTACACAAAAGGAAGTAAAAAAAAACAACCCACGAGAATGGAGCATATGCTTTAAATGCCAGACTGCTGTTACAGGAAAAAAAGTAGAAAAACAACTTTTGATAGGGCAGCCCTGCTATGCCATGGTGAATTTGAAGTGGTTTCCATCATTGAGATGCAGAACAGAGCCCAGAGTTTCAAACCGCCGACATCCTGAAACTCGGGACAGAGCCTGCAGCTTGGATGGGTTCCCTGCGAGGTCAGCACATTCATTTACATGCCAATACCCGGAGCGGTCAGTTCGCTGCTTTGAGAAGATCATCCCGGCCTGTGGAACACGGCAAACACTTTGAGTACCTAAGCATGGGAATGTATTTTCCTACACTGAAAGGATGGCAAGAGAGAGAACGGGAAGCAAGAAAAGATGAGGTCTTGTGTGGGATCGTGAGGTGCCTTTCCACAAAGGAAATGAGGGAACAGCTGCACAATGATCCTCTGTGAGGAGGGGAGAGGTGCCCAGGTCATGGCCCAGCACCGTCCCTTGGGAGTGCGACTGAGGCTGGAAAGGAGATGTTTATAAAGCCCCATTGTTGAGCAAAAGCATCCTCCCACTGGCAGGGGCCTGTGGCTTGGGAAGCCATCTTATGCCTTTGCTCCTGCTCTGTGGAGGTGCCACGGCAGGGGCTGCAGGCAGGATAAGCTCTGCCCAGGAGAGACTCAGTGGTGCCTCCTGGGCCTCACTGTGTGGCTGGCTGGGAGGGCCAGTAGCTGGATATCCTGAAAGAATAGAGGTGGCCACTCCAGAAAACAGCTCCATAGGCGGTAGCAGAGACATCCCATGTCTCCCTGGGATGAGTCAAGGTGCCTGAGCCCTGCAGCACCACATGGAAAGGTCACTGCAACACTATGCTCCTCAAACCTTGTTAAAAACCAAATGAGAGGACAGATGTTCAGGGAACAAAATATACTCTGCTAAATGAACAAAACAGAAAAATCCAGGTATGTATCTTGGAACAGTGTACATTATACTGTAGTATTTTTCCTCCAGAAATGTCTACATACTCCAGTCCAGCATGGACTAGCTACTAAAACACAAACCTTTGATTGATGTGGCAGAAATTAAACATCAGAAAAACTCAAAAGACTTTTTTTTTTAAACACATGATTCCTGGGAAACTATGGGCTGCTTTAAAGGGTCAAAGAAAAGCAATTCATATGCATTTGCTGCAACCACACATACACATGCAAGGATTTTCTACACAGAGGCATGCTTTGCTTGTGAAGCATTAGTCACCACCAGAAAAGGAGAGAGGAAGGTTAAAACCAGCTGTACTGCAGGAGCCACCAGATCTAAATGCAAAGACAATTTTAAATGTTCCACCAGAAAGGGTACAGATAATGTGGGATAATGGCCAAAGACATTTGCTCTGAAGCAGGGGGGTCATAGAAATTTTGTGAGGTTCAGAAGGAGTAGTGGATAATAAAGTATATCTATACACACAGAAGTTATGCTAACAGTAATGCTTTTTTATTTGTATATATGCCACTAGGTAGCAATGGAAGGAAGAGAGGCCCTCCTTGAGGTTACTTAAGGTACATAGAAGCTTTTTTTTTTTTTTTTTTTTTTTTTTTTTTTTTTTTTTTTTTTTAAAAGGAGTTTT
>VZRH01005651.1:1266843-1284822 GCA_013397555.1 Urocynchramus pylzowi | reverse complement strand
GTTGGGATTTTTTAAAAGTAAAAAAAATTTTTTTTTTTTTTTTTTTTTTTTTTTTTTTTTTTTTTTTTTTTAAGAAGGAAGTCTTATACCATTCTTTCAGTCTATGAATCAAATTTGTGGAAGAGCATAACATTTAAAATGGGACACTGGTACAAAATAAATCAGCTCAACACGCTGCCCAGGGAACTGGTGGAGTCACTATCCCTGGAGGTATTTAAAAGATATGCAGATGTGGTGCTCAGGGACACAGTTTAGTGATGGAGTTGGCAGTGCTGGGTTAACAGCTGGACTCAAAGGTCTTTTTCCAAACTAAATGATTTTGTGATTCTATTCTAATTCACTACAGTTATATTATTTGTTTTACTAATTAAATGTATATGCAAGTCTTACATTGACAAGCTATCTGGGTAGTTTCATTTAATAAAAAGATTTTTAAAGTGCATTTCACCTTGTAACTTAATACAGGTCAGAAATAAAAACCCAATCCATATCTCAGCAACATATCTCTTCCACCATTTTCTAATATAATAAAAAGCAAGAAAATACAAACCAAAACAGGACATCAAATCAAAACTACAAAGAACCACAAACAGATGTTCAGAATTAACTTCAATCCCACTGAGGCATATCACTTCTCTTCAGAAATTAGTAACAAGTTTACTACAGAACAAGTAAGTCACAGATCATCTTAATGAGCAATTTCAACTGTCCTGGTCTTGATTTTTGCTCTCTAAGAATGACTTGCAAATTCCTGAAATGAAGTCTGAAACATACCTCATGTCCTTCTTCAGCAACAGGGAATGCATCTGCATCCCAAAGTAAATACATTTACTGGCCTCCTGTCTTCTACACAGAAGAAACAAACACATATTCTGGGGACATCAAAAATAGCCTGAAATTGCACGTAGCAAGGCACTGGAATATTTGCTTTCAAATCCATAAAATGTACTGGCCAAACTCAAATATTCCTTCCTGAAAGAGGAAGATAAGAAATCTCCAATTTGTATGTGTCTTATAAAATTAAATGTTTATTTTCTGTAAAAAGTGGTTTGGTCTCTGATGCAGAAACAGGCATAACAGGCAAAACCAGCTACACAACCCCTTAAATCTTCTCATGGAGCCACAAGAGTCTTACAAGAATTACTGATGGAAATAATTCTCTATCTCTACATACACACTTGCAATTGCAGATAAAAGCTATTTTGGTTTTATGATGACATGTAGAATTTACTCTAATTCAAGATCTCCTTGCCAGTTCTCCTTCCAGAATGCTTGGAAGGAAGCTTTAATGAAGGACATCTTACAGCAGGGGTAAGACTGTTACAGGATTACAAAATATTCATCTTAATTTATATGAGCCAATTATTTACAAATAAAATATTTACATAAATGAAAATGGCTTTATACATGCTCTGCAGCCTCTCTTCAGTGACTTTTGAGAAAGAATTTCTGATAGTAACTTGATAAAGAAAGAAGAACAGAATTAAGTACTGGAAGTAAATGAAAAGGGGATTAATATGCAGTGTGGTTCTGAATGCAAAAAAGCCAGGCCAGGGTCATTAAACAACCTACTCTGACAAGGATAACACAGTGAGCTTGGAGTTCATTACTTAATAATCAGTGAAAAAACTCCAGACCAAGTCATAGGGAAGAACCTTCCATGAACAAGAAGTTAAGGGAATATTATAATGGACTGTATTAAAATAAGAAGCTATAAGCACAGACAAAAGTTACCAGTCATATTCCTCAGGAATCAATGTTGCTTTATTTCTTAGAGATCTTACTACAGTAATTACCTGTGTGCCTACCACATCTGTATGTGATGCATCCAGAAGAGCATCATTTCATGCTACAGCCACATGAGATGGCCTAAGAACTGTGTAATTGAAGTAAGATGGCTTTTAATGATATAAAGTGCAAGACCATATGCTTGGGGACCACAGACAAGAGCCTCTGGGGCACTCATCATTTGAGGGCAATACAGGAATCAGAATCTCTCAAGCTGGAAGGGACACATAAGGATCACAAAGTCCAACTCTCTGCTCCTCACAGGACTGCCTAAAACGAACCTATTTAACTAAGAGCATTGCCCAGACTCTCCTCAAACTCTGACAGGCTTGGGGTGCCATGACCACTTCTTTGGGAAGCCTGTTCCAGTGGCCAGTCACCCTCTCAGAGAAGAACCTTTTCCTGATGTCCAATCTGGACTTCCCCTGCTTCATCCCATTTCCTTGTGTCCTGTCACTGGTCAGCAGAGAGATCAGCACCTGCCCTCCACTGCCCCCCTTGAGGAAGCTGTTGGCTGTGATGAGGTCCCCCCTCAGCCTTTTCTTCACCAAGCTAAATGTGCCAAGTGACCTCAGCCACTCCTAGTGAGTCTTGCCCTTGAGGCCTTTCACCACCCTGGTCACCCTGCTCTGAACACACTCTAATGGCTTTAGTGAAGGATTTTACTTTTACAATCACAGGTGGTTTCCACCTGTGATACATTTCTGCATCAAGACAGCATACAGAGCAGCTGAAAAGGACCTTTTAAATTTTTAAAAATATAATTAGCATTCTAGAAACATAAGTCTTCCAAGTTACTTTGTGTGCACATCAGAAGAAACTCACATACCTTAAGGCACTGAAATCTAGGAGAGTGTCCAACTACACCTATCCATCAATCTAGAGTTTGTGCTGAGAAAACTGTCATGAATTAGGCAATATTACAATATAAAATGTTCTGAATGCCTCAAGCTACATCTTAACATGTAGTCAATTTAGGACTGGAGCAGGTCCCACGCAAAGGAGATTAAGCCACCATTATAAATTAGCATAACCTCTGACTAGCTTTAGTCAACACAACAGCCTCCTCACACACCCCAAATACAGGCCAAAAAACTGGCTACATTAGCTGTCAACAGAGCAGACCAAAAGGGATACACAGAACTCAGCACAGAAAGGGAAACTGCCACTGTCCCCTGTCCATACCATGGGACATGAGGCAGAAGGGACAATGGATCACTATATTCCTGCTTTCTTAGGGTATGCTGTGGAAATAAAAAAAACCCTATTCATACATGCTAATATTTTTTTGGGATCACACCTTTCCAAATAGATCCCAAATATCCAATAGTATGTAGAGCATCCTCCAATTCACTTCCTCATGCTTTTTCAAATTTCAGGAGTGAGTGAACAGGATAAGCAGGACAGGAAACAGCAAGTCCCAAGACTTCCCTATCCTTCTAAGTGAAAAGTTTCCTCTTGCACTGGGATCAGCCGACATTTTCAACACACACCTCTCAGCACAAACTGATACACAATATAAAAACCAACTGCTCTTCCTGTCAGCAACTTTGCTCCTACTAAAATAAATTGACAAGCCCCACTTATAATTTATTTTTATGCCACAAATAAAGAGAACAGCCTCCAGTAAATACAAGCAGCACCACACTTTTAAAAACAGACTGCTTGCACTGAAAAGTCTTGGCTCATACAAATACAGCCTGGGAGTTTCATGAAGTAGCTCTGGATGAACACTGGTACACCCTCACACCACATGCATTTGACAATGAAAATCTGGAATAAGAAGGGATGATTTTACAGATTAACCAAAAACTGTATTTTTGGAGTTAAAATGATGCTACCTGAAAAATACTAAAGATAAGCATTATTCATTATTCGATATTGAAAATGCACAAAACATTATTAAATAACTTCTTAGTCCACCTTGGCCATAGGAAATTACATTTCAGTTCTTGAACAAATCAAGCAGTGCTCTCCCAGTGCCACTCTCCCCACCCAAATACTGAGCAGTACAGCAGACTTGGGCAACTCCCAATGCCCACACACAGGAATAATGTTATTATTCTGAACAGCATTTTTCCCAGACTTGACAGTATCTAGGGACATCTGGAAATCTCAGTTAATTTCACTTCTGCATTCCTTAAGCAAACACTCACTTAGTGATGCTAATTAACTGAGGAAAAATTAAACAATATAATTAGAGAGTCAGATGTAAATCAAGAAACAGTATAATACTTAAAACACAGAAAGAGGAGAAATCATACAACATTTTGTCTTTTTGATATGACTTAAAAAGACAGGTAATGATCAAATAACTTCTGACTTTCAGCACACAAACATCTCTTTCAAAATAGATAAATGATTGGCAAATTACAAACCCTCACTAGCTCACCATTTACCCCACAATAACTATCAATTAGTAAAGGCATGCTTCTGAATACATAATGCATTACATTTTTTACTTTCAACACCTGGTGTCACCAGAATAACACCATATATTTCTAAAACGCTCTGCAGTGGTGTGTGCGCTTTGATTTAAGGGCACTAATACTTCAAAGGAAGCAGAAGTGTAGAAAATTATGGCAAGCAATGCACACAGATTTTTTTTTTTTGTTGTTGTTGTTAATTGATACCTTATCAGTTAACTGACCATGGCAGGTCATTTTAAAAATGAGGCTCAAGGTGTCTAAAAGCCTTCATCCCTTAGACATGGTCAAAAAAGGCCTGAACAAAGTGAAAATGTTGCTGCATTTCAGTATTTCAAGCAAGCTAAATCCTAAATATTTTTTTGCAAAAACACTTTAACTGGTGATTTCCACTACACCAGAATTTTGCTAATTGCAATCAATTTTTGTAGGGGCTAATCAAGACCTTTCTGTCCAGTCTAGGCCTGTATTAATTGGTTATTATTACAGTTCCCCTGAGAATAGACAGAGGGGAGCGATTTTGATTGATTATTGCTTGGAGCTCCCCAAGACACTAAATAAAAAGTTAAATATCAAAGAAGATTTAATTAATTTCAGTGTCTCCTTCTTTCCTCTCTATCAGCAAAATAGAACTGATAAAAAATTGACAAATTAAAGGGAAATGAAAAGAGTCAGAACTGGTGACCCGGTATTTTTTTAATGAGAAAGTACATGCATTTATTTGCTCTAATCTTTAGATAATGGGCACAAGAAAATGAAAATTTATTCAGCTTTTGATGCTTATTCCAAAGCCCAAATGGAATTATGGCTGGCAGATAGATTAACTGGTATAAGATTTAAGTTGTGTTATGTTTTTATTTTAAAATAGCATTTCAAATTAACCAGTGAAAGAATCCTGAACTCTTGGGGAAAAAAAAAAAGTCATAAGCTTGTTATACAAGAAAGATAGAAAATACTGTATTATAATATAAAAATGCAGTATTTCAGAATCAAAAGGTTTAGGAGTCTCTACTTTGGCAGAAAGTTCTGTATCAGCAAACAAAGGAAGATGTGATCAAGATATTTATAACTGATTTTGTAAAAACTTAGTCAGACTGACACTTCCCTTCTTATGGGTGGGTTTCCTGCAGCAGACTTTCCAGAAGTCATATTGTCTTTCAGTACTTTTTCAGTTAAGATAGAAGCACTTCCACAGGTACAAGTTTACATATTTTAGTGCAATCACTGTGGATTTTAAAGCTAGAACAGAAAGTTAACCCTGATACAGGAATTATTTTCAGGTGAGTGCATTTCTAGGATCCGTAGACAATGGAGGAGATCCTTATGTGTCTGCAAGGCATTTACTACCTCTAAGCTGATCTGTGGGGCCAGCTTTTTCATGACAGGCTTCTAAATCCCCCAAAAGGAAGACAGGCAAGCAATACAACCTTGAATAATGGTATCAAATAACATCAACCCATATAAAGAATAAAACAGCCATGAAAAGCAGGAAAAAAGCTTAAGCCTGGGAAAAGGGATGCAAGTCATTAAGAAAAAGTAGCTCTTCTCAATGCTTGATTTAAACAGATGTTAACATAAAGTAGTAATTTTTAAAAGAGACAGCCTAAGTCAGGTGGGTCAACCAAGTTAGACAGGTTTTACAGGCAAGTTTTGTTTATTATAACACCAACACTTGTTCGCTTCAGCATTTCAGAACACAAACCCTCTAAACCAAAAAAAACCCAAACCCAAACACTAGTAGTTTTCTGCGAAACAAGCTGTTAATCATTTTAGGACTCCCTAGCCCCTTATTCCTTTTTAAAAGGGAAAAATAGTAATAATAAGAAAGACCTTAGAGGACCCTTTTCTCTCAAAAGATACAACATTCAGTGGTCACTGACTCAGAATGTGCTTACATGCACAGGAGCAGAAGGACAGCTGGTAAAGTAATACACAGGTCACAGAGGTGCATCTGGAGCTGCTCAGCAGAGTGGCCTGATGTGTCCTCCACCACAAAAGACTGCCCAGGCAGACCTAGGGGACACCACTTGAATGGATATACATGCTATTTCCAATGTCAGCTCCTACTGAAGAAAGAAGGGATGAAGACCTTTTAGTAATAAAACCTAATATTTATGTGTTAGAATAAACAACATTCTGTGTTAGAATGCACACAGAGGCAGTTTCCCATCTCTACCACTGGTAAGATGTGCAGATGCTGAAAAGAAATCCTCTGTCTTGATCCATACTAGTTGTCTTGACCTTGGTAGAACTTTTGACATTGCTAATGCTCACGTTACTCCCACAAGCAAGCTAGAAAAACATGATTTAACAAGAACTGTTGGGACTTAGACAAAAAAAAAAAAACAACCCAAAACCAACCAAACAAAAAAACCAACAACAAAACTATTAGGAAAGACTATTTAATGTTTATCAGAGGTTAATCTCAAACTGGACATATGTTCAGGATTTGTTATGTTCATTCCAGTAGCAGGGAAGCACCAGTAATGAAAATACTGAATGATGTGCACAAGGCTAATGAGACAGTCACAAGTCCCTGCACGATTGCTGCTCTGCAGCAGCTGTTCAGGAAAGGCTAGAACAAAGTTCTAAGATTAAGCCAGGAATAATCAACCACATAAATAAAATCTGGGGAAAGATTGGTGTAACAGCATTTCCACAGAAAGAAATTTGACATTTACACTGATCATGAAGTCAACATGAGCGAGCAACATGGTAGGGCTGGAAAAAATATCCTGCTCTAATCTGGCCACAAATGAGTAGTAAGTCCAGCTTTGAGCACTACATGTAAAGAACCATGATCAGCTGAACACAGAGAGCAATCACAGGTCAAGAAACCAAAACTTACAGAAGGAAACAATAAAAATAAAGAGCCTGTACTGTGATCACTTCTTTTAATAAAATAGCATCCTGCCTTCAAGAATATGAAAGCATACTGGAAGAGAAAGAGGCTGTAAGCTTCTTTCCACATCTGCTTTAACAGAAGATCCAATAAACTTAAATTCTGAAGATGAGCATTAGAAAGACTATCTACCTCCTATAAGCAGGGTGCCTAGGAAGACTGTAGATAACTAGCAAAATTAAGAATCCTTCACTACTGCCTATCCTCAACAGCAAGGCAGCAAACCTCTATCAGAAATAACACCACTGCTACAAAACTTGCCTTTTGCCAAGGAACTGGATGAGACAATCTCTTAGCCCTCCTTTAAAAGTAAACATAAGAGGCAGTTTGAATCATATGCTATACATGGAAAGGAACACTGGGCTCATGAAGACTACATGAGACTGATTCTGAGGTCTAGACAGTAGATTCCTGCTACTTCAAGGAGAGGTTTCTAGTACAGATCCCACTCCCTGCCTCTTCATAGATGGTACATTGTGCAATTACTTGATTTTTTAGATTTACTTTCCCAAATAGTAATAACCCTGAAAAGGAAATGAAATGTTGGATTCCCACCTCTTCTCACTCCATGCAGTGCTCTTAAATACACTCAGGTATAATCCTGAGGCACTACAACTGAGAGCTTTCTGACCCCATGAATCTTGCATTGCTTTCTGTACTGTGATCTAGCTTCAAAAGGCCAAACACACAGATTTTTGACATGGGTTAGGGCCCATGGGTTAGGGCCTTGGGACAAAGGGCATGAATCTAATGTTTCTACTTCCTAGGAGATCACAGAATCATAAAATATGCTGAGTTGGAAGTGCTGATCAGGATCCTTGAGTAGAACTCTTGGCCCACAGGACACCCCAACAATCACACCCATGTGCCTGAGAGCTTTGCCCAAATGCTTCTTGAAACCAGACAGGCCAAAGAGTGTTAGTCCTGCATCTGGCTTTGGCTGGATCTGGCACAGGCGGGGTATGAGTGGCTCAAAGGCAGAGCAGTGCCAGCCCAGCTGTACATCTTGATAAAAGCACTGAAAGAAAGCAAAGTGCATGAACAACCAAAGCCTCTGACACCACAGCCCCAGAACAGATGCACAGCTCCCCGGTACCATTCCCACTCAAACTTCTGCTCTCCAGGCAGGAAGCTACATACACTTGTGCCTTGAGGCTTCCAAGACAGCCATCCTGGTTTACATACTATACATAAAGGCCACTATAAATGTGAGTCCACAAAACAACCTTTTTCCTGGTTGTGTCTATTTTTCATCTCAAAAACTGTTTTTAGATCACAGCTATGACAGATTTTAATCCCAAGTAGTTCTGAAATAACTGCTATTTAATAAAGATTTTAAAAAATAATAAATTATATTTTGTTTATAAGCATATAGGTTTTATTTGTTCTATTGATAGCATGCTGGTGAGATACATCACTTTGATATGGTACCATTAAAAATCTACACCCTCACATAGTTTTCCTCTAAGCTGCTGATGTGGCAACTGCAGATAGGAAAACTGCTATTTTCTAGACATACAATAAACAATCTTACACACACATTTGTTTACCCACTGCATATATGATTCACAGGTAAACTGCTGCACATACACATGGGTGTAATCCACAGCAGTGTCACAGGTTTTATCTAAAAGAACAATGTAAGCTAGTACACATTTCTTAGACAGCTAAGTGACTGTATTGTGGTAGCTCAGAAAACATGCTATAAAAGCTGCATCTGCAGCAGCTTTGCCCACAAGACAGAAATAATGAGAGTTGGGATCCAACCAGAGCTGTCTAAGTAAACACTAAATTGTGCGTGCTGTTAGTACCGCAGAGTGTTTACAGATCACAAAAGTAGAAGATTACTGGGGAGTTTATTCCCATTAAGAGATAAAAATCATCAAGCTTAAGAGAGACTGTTCTACTGTCACTGAAAATATTTTCTAACGCTCTTCCCTAATTAAACTCCCAAAGCATCACTACTACCTTGAGGAAACCCAGGGCACAGGGAATATTTCTCTGTCTGCTCTGGGGTGTCCTGACCCCTAGGGGAGCACTGACTTTGACCCTCATACATGGAGAAAGTTTCCTAGACTTCAAGATAGACTAGAATCCACAAAAGTGTGAAATAGATTATAGAGAGTAGTGTAGATGTATCACTTGGGTGAGAAATTTAGGTTTTGGGATTCTTAATATGTTGCAGATGGAAGCAAGATGGAGGGCACAGGGTGTTGTCCTGGGTTTCTTCTTTCTTCTTCTTCTTCATGGGTTGGGGTGGCATTCTGTAATTGGGCAGAAAAGTCCGCACTGCGGGCTTCGAAGGATCAGTTATTGGGTTAAAAGGGAAAATAATCCAGGTGTCAGTTCTTAATTGGACAGTGTAGTCTTAAAAGACCTTGTAACAAGAGATAGTTAGCCATTTTGTGCCTTGTTAATGAAAAGCTGCCGAGCTCACAGCAGTGAGACTGTTTTACTGATAAGAAATAATAAACACGTGAGTCCAAATATGAACTATCGTCTCAAGTGCCTTCAGTCCAGACCAGAGAAACCGATACTACTTAAAGTAAAAGCTCAGCTGATAATGTAGTTGTGCTGATGGTTTAATGGGCTGGCACAGGGAACCACAGTGGGTGGGGCAGATGTCAAATAAATTATCCATCCAATATAGAATCTCAAAAATTAGTCCAACAGATTAAGTTTTGACCTATCTAACGTCAAACCAAATGACCTGATGTGGCAGGAGGGTCATGAAAGACAAATTATCCTAAAGGCTATGTCATCTGTTCCTTCCTTCTAGTATCATATCTACCAGCTCTGGTGTCTGCTGCATCACTCTCAGACTCTGCTTAAAATCTGGATGCAACAACACTGATGGTCAATCTCAAAAACTCCCCCAAAAAAGTGCCCCTAAAACCAATCAAAATGTTTGACAAACCTAGAACTGAAAGGTCAGTCATGGACTTGATAATTTTCTCAGTCTGTCACAAGAAAGTTATTATATCAAAAGAATAACTACACTTAACAAAATTCAAAACTGAACTGGATCTCTATGTCAATGAATAAACACATCCTACATTCACAATATGACTGCAATGATAATAAACCTCTGCTAAAGATAACCCGAATACAGAGCCTGATTTGAGTTTCCACCTAAACCAATACTGAAACAGAAGTTACAGGTAAGACATATAGACTACAATATGACAAATTAAAGAGATTAAATCATTATTTTGTCATACAGAAATTATGAAGAAAATTTTTAAGTTCCTCCTGAACAAAATTAAAGATACTTGATGCCCTCCATTAATATAGTAAACTGTCACTAAGCATACTTAATTAAAAGATATAATAACTACTAGCAGTAAAAGAACAGACTAGATGAACAGATGGATCCAGATATATTTTGACCTAAATTTCTTGGTATTTTGACAAGATAAATAAAGGTAAATATAAACAAGAAGAGGAGGGAGAGGAATAACCAGCCAGTCAGTATATCTCAGTAAGAAGTCTCATACTAGAAAGGTGGAAAAACCACTAACAAATCCTTTTCTTTCTCTGCTCACTTGCTTGTCTTCTCAAAGATGTTTTGTTTCTGTTAAGCAGGTTTCCTGAGGCTTCCCATAACCACTTATATATTCACCTTACTGAGACATTAATTATGCCTGGAACCCAAATAATGAAGTAAGTCCCACTGCCTTAGGACAGCTGAATCAAAAGAAATAAATCATCAACCTGTAATATAATTTAAATCTTTTAAAGGTTGATTTTCTTTTATGCTCACTCTCTCTTGAATCAGACTCCTGCTAGAGATAACAGTAAAGAGAACTGTATCTATCTACAGAGTCCAGAGAAGGCAGAGATTCTTCTTTCTGAGCCCTTCATATCACCTTCCCTTTGGGCACTCTCCCCAACCAGACAGCTCCTAAGTATGTAACTTTGTGTTACTTATCATGTTTGAAACGAGCTCCAGAAAGCTTCAGTAAGATTTGGCCTGTGGCAGGATTCATATCCTGAAAGATTTCATAGCAGGTATATTTGAACTACATCACAGCAAGGACTGCAGCCTGGGAGCAGGTTAGAGGTTTGATGTGTGAAATGTCTATGTGCATGGTAAGCATCCTGCTGGGATTTACTCCCTACGTAATTTTCAGCTAAGGCAAAATCAAGCCTGGGGCTCCACTCCATAACCTGTGTTGAAACATTCCTCTCCATTCATATAGTTTCTCAGTTATTTACACATTTTAGTAATACAGTGCAGGGTCAGCGCAATCTCATCAAAATTAAATTTAGTTGTTCTCCTATGCCCATATCCCATCCTAATAATTACCAAGCATGATCTCTGCACCTCACAAGCAGCACCTGACTTTCGAAGCACTGCTTCACAGTACATGAAGCCACACTCCATATGTGTGCTGTACTCCATCTCCTCTCAGTGACAACATTCTGGAGCACTGAGCTCACATTCCTGCTTACTCATTCCACAGAAAATCTAAGTTTTGATGACTTCACTAAAAACTGCCTCAAAGAAGATCAACAGCAATTGATATACACTCAAACATATCTGAAAGATGACATTCATTCCAAGATTATGTCTTCTACACAGTAACTTTTAGTATTCTTTTCCCCTCAATTTCCTAGCCTCTGTAGGCTTGTCCCTTCCTCTTTAGAGTTCTTATTTTGCTAGAAGAAATTACGGGCCTATGATATTCTTCAAGCCACAGTTTTCCTCGAGCACCTGTGCAGGTATGCAATCAGGGGAATAAAGAAATTAATACCTATTATCCTCCTTCTATTTCTGTCAATAAATCCAGGACCCTCACATCTCAGCTGACAATCATGGCAAGTATATATTTTTTCATCCCTCATCTGATCATCTGCACCAAACTACTACTGCTGAAGACTCTTTTCTTCAGTGTCTTCAGTTCTTCTACTCACACAGTCTGGTGAGTTTCTCTCTCAACTAGTCCTATCTTCTGATCTCTGAGATAAAAAATCTGAATCTAGTAATTTTCTCTTAAATTTGTTACTATGGATGGTTATGTTACTAAGCCCCTTCTCTAGACTCCTAACATTTCCCCTTTTTCCCCATAAGCTTTTCACAAAACCCATGAAGGAATTTCCATTTTTCCTCAAGTTAAAACACTAACAAGAACCATTGCAGAATAATGTCCTCGCAGTCCAGGTGAGGTGGGTTGGCTAAATCCCCTCAGTGACTGCATATTCCAGCACTCATTCCACATATTGTCATCATACAGTTTTTGTTATCCCTTAAGTATGAGGAAAAATACATAAAAACACAGGCCAAACAAATGTCATCACAAAAGGGAGGCAAGAGTTAGGCAGGAGGACATCACTAGGTCTACCTGTCATTCAAAACCACTGCAAACACCATTCCTTCAACAGAAAACCAGAACAAGACCCTTATTTCTCACTCACTACTTACAGTCTCACTTCCAAGATCATTTTTCTCAGCAATGTTTTGAAGAAAATTGGTTTGTTTCTATTTTTCTTCAAGCTTTCAGTACTACTGTATACGTGGACTGAGCCTCTCCTGATGGAAAATGATCTATCTTGTTACCTTTGATTTCTAGAGAAATTGACACATTCTGAGATCCAACCAAGAATAAAACTGTTGTTTATAGAACTTGCAGTGCACAGAATCCATAGGCAATTAAAATGACATACTGATTTCAGTGGTAAAATTCAGTGTCCATACCCTAGCCTAGTTTGATGTGCAAATTAAACAACAAACACTTGGGTTCAATTAAATGGATTCAGAAAGAATTCTATTAATAGCCTCCAATGAGCCAGAGGGTAGCATTTACCTCGATTTAATTTCCTTCAGTTCAGAATCTAAGCTGGTCACTCAGGCTTCACCATTTGGTGTAAAGAGATGTGAGGTGCATCTCTTGTCAGCAACTACTAATGAAACTCAGCATTTCAGACACAAGTCTGTCATCTTGGGAAGTAGACTAAAGAAGGGGGCAGTGCTGAGGTACAAACTCATGATTCTTATCAGTACCATGTGTCAGCAGAAACAATAAACCCTAATTATTGAAAGTCCTGCACACAAACCAGCCTGCCCACTGGAAGGCTAAATGTACTAACTTGACATGTTTCACAAGATATGTAGACAACATTTAGTACCTGAGATGCAAAGGTGGCAGCAGAGATACAGCATGAAATCCAGGATATCACAGAATGAGTCAAGTTGGAAGGGACCACAGTGGTGGGTTGCAGGTCTCACCTCCCTGCTCAAGCTGGCTTATCCTAGGGCACGTTTTACAGGATTGCAACCAGACAGTTTTCAAGTACCCACAGTGAGGAAGACTCCACAACCTCTCAGGTCAATCTGCTCCAGTGCTTGGTCACCTGCACAGTAGCAAAATTCCAACTTCCTGTGCATCAGCCTCCCCCCATTTCCTCTCATCCTATTGCTCATCACCACCGAGCAGAGCCTGGCTCCATCCTTTTGGCTCCACCCTCCCTTCAATACTTACAGACACTGATGAGGTCCTCTCTTCTAGATGTCTCTTCTCCAAGCTGAACAGGCCCAGATATAGAGAGATACAAAAGAGAAACTATACAAGATTTGAGTCCAGATCAGGTGTGAAGATGATATTTTTGAGAAGAGAGAAGTCTTTTATACTAACATTCCAAAATGCTACTGAAACTGTGTATGATTTTTTTACCAGGAAGTAACATAATGCCAACAAACATTTCTAACACTTCTGGAATACTAAGTAAACAGCAAGACTTCTAGACACATGATGAGAAATGACTATCTGCATCTGCTTCCTCACTAAAAGGAGGGCTACAACCCTGACTGCTGTTGGAGCCAAGACTCAGCCAGAAGTGTAGTACAGCAGTCATGATGATACTGTTTGGGATCCATGTTTCCTCTGACATCTCAATGATTTACCTTACACATCCTTACCTTAGGACTCCTTGCTGAACAAAGCAAGCACCCTGCACTGTATTAATGGGAACACACCCAGCAGATTATGGGGAGTGACAATCTCCCTTTACTTGATACTCACTAGACCACACCTACAATACTGCACCCACTTTGGGGCCCAAAACAAGAAAAAATAGGGAGAAATTGCAGTGCATTCCAACAGTTATGGGGCAAGAGTACTTGCCTTGTGAAAAGCAGCTCAGGAAGCAGCCTTTTCAACTTGAGAAGAGATGGCTTTCCATTGACCTAATAGCAGTCTTTCCATACCTGTGGTTATCCAGGAAACACAGCCAGGGTCTTTACAGCAGTGCATGTCAGAGTTAAATAGCAATAGGTATAAACCAAAATAAGAGAGGCCCCAACTTGATGCAAGGAAAAGGGTTCTCATGATACAGACAAAAATTGAAGCAAGCTGCCCAGAGGTGTTGTGTAGTCTCTAGCCCTACAGGTTTTCAAGACACGTGGCATAAAACATTGAGCAACCTCGTCTGGCCACACAAACAACCTTGCATTGAGTAAGGAGGCTGGACGAGTGACTCCCCACATCCCTTCCCACCTGAATTTTGCTGTGATAAAGGTTGTGGGCTGCATCAGGCTACGCAAAATGAAGGGAGAGAAAGAAGATACAGAGACTTGCAGTTACTCTGGTATTATTCGATAGGACAAATTTTTCAAATTGCAACAGTGTTCAAATACAGCTACTCTCACACAACTGAAGCCTGGCACAGGTGGGGTGATCTCCCTTGCATTTAGTAGCAACCCACCGCATTGGAAAAAAAGCAGTGCTTGAGGGAAAGGATGAGACAAAGCAATTCTACGTGACTAAGAACTTCTGTCAGAACGTCAGCAATACAATGGTAACTCTAGCTGTTAGTAAAGGTCATGAGCAATTACAGTCAAAACACTGCAGAGAGGTGGTTATGTAGGTAATTTCAAAGGAAAAGAGGTGTCTTGTAAGACAGAGAAATCAGGAGTGACAGTGATATCGAATGTTTCTTCAAGATGTTAAGAGCAAATAGCTGAGACACTTACAGAAATCACAGTGGCCAAGAATCTTAATGTAAAGGCCATTCTTCAACAATACTGTAATGGTAAATCAATAGGACATGATATTACCCTGGTACAGCCCATCCTTCTTTAACATTAATTGGAAGTGGGGAAAAGAGAGCTGTATCTGACACGGTCCATAAAATGTAATTAAACCTTTGCAGTGAAAAAGAGTAGAAAATTTTGGATAACTATAGATTCTGGGTTAAGAACAGTGATTTACTATTGCCTGAATAGTTCAATTTCCAAAGAAAAAAGGTATTAAACATCCTCTTTGGAGAGACAGAATGAAAAGGGGTATTACATTTGCTAACTCAATGACATGACTGGGTCCATCCACTTCCCCTGTCTCTTACTCAATTATCTATGTAATACTTACCCTTTCTGTCAGAATACTGCAAAAAATCTATGGAAGATGAGAAAACAAAAGGTAGCATCAGTTCATACAGAAAATGTGTTCTGTTACAGCACAATGCTCTCTGCTTAAGCAGTTCACGTCACTTAAAATGTCATTCAAGTTTCACATTAAATTCTACTTAAATCAAAAGTGTTATGAAAATGATTTGACCAAGTTCAAGTTCAAAGAACTTTTAGAGTGTGAGAAACACAAAAGAAGACTTGAATAGGAATAGAAAAGTGCATTGCTCCAAAAATGAAATGACAAAAACGACAGTGAAATGTAGTGCCTTTTTCTTCTACCAACAGTAACTACTAATAACATTCATGATTACACAGAAAAATAATTTGGCTAATCCATTAGAGAGTAAAAGCGTACCAGAGCTAGCAGCAGAAGGCCAATGCCACAACGTACCCCTGAAACTTACTCTCTTATTTCACTCCATGACACCCTCATGACTATCCCTTTGTGCCTGTACTTACACTTGCACATTCACAATGTAGATCAGGCAGTCACATAACCTTATTTCCCTGAAGTTCTCCAAGAACAAACACAGCCATATAAACAAGAGAAGCAGAACTGGCAAAACCTGTGGTTACATGAGCAACCAGATGAAAGTAATTTTGAAGAGGAAACTTTCTTTAAAACAGACAGCTGGGTTATGGTTACTCCTATTGGGAATTATGAGAATGTAAAGACAGATTGGAGGAATGTTGGTTGGATGGGACCTTTGAAGGTCACCTAGCCCAGCCTCCCACTCAGAGCAGGGCTAAAGCCAATGCTAGATGACACTTTCCAAGGGAAGAGGCTGTGCTCAGCAGAACAGTGGGTGGCAGAGACAGCAGGACATCTGCTGAAAGCCAGGCCTGGCTTGTGCCCTCTACTCTCCGGAGGCACCTAGATTTCCATGTCAAACATTAGCCAAGGAAAGCATGAACTGACATGGGAAGCCTTTCTAAAGGATAAAAAGGAGATACTGCAGTAAATAAAGCACACCAAGCAATATTTCTACACTAAATGATAGGAGAGAATGAGCAACAGAAAACTCTAATCACACGTATAAAGTCACCAAAAAGAAAAGCTATAAGGAGTAGATGACATGACACGTACCAACAACATGACACGCTTTCTTCCTTGACGGAGCGAAGCTGTGTTCAGTATTCCAGTGGTCTCAAAACAAACTCATGAACAAGCTCAAAGAAACTCGCTTGCAAAGCTGATGGCAGAAAACCACGCTAATTTGGAAAGTGAGGAGCAAACAGGCTGCAAGAACCCAAGGAAAATGAAGTGTGATGCACATATCAAGTAGTTACTATTTGTCAGCAGACGGGTGCAGATTTAACAACATTAGCAATGCATGGAAAGGCCATTTTTTGTTTTGTTTAACATGTAACCTCCTTGAAAATTCAGGTTTTGAGACAGACAGTAAAAGAGACATCTGTTCTGTTTAGCATTTATTTAACCATGGCAGGAGAAAGCTGTTCTACACTTAGGTAACAAGACATGTTAGTGTTCATATGACTTTGGCAGCTATGATAGAGTGAGGGCAGGAGATGAGTGCCAGTTAAATATACTGTAGAGACAGTCTAAGTTTTTAAGACTTCTCTCAAGAGGAGGGGAGAAGAATAATGAAAATTTGCCCATGTTTTGTTCAGAGATGTGAAATTTAAGGCCTCTCTTAATGGCCTTTGTCACACAATGAACAACTTTAATTGCCAAGAAATTGCTTTTCCAGGTTGACTGCTCGCTTAAGCTAGAGAGTATATAAAACAAGTCCACTCCTTACAGAGTTCTACATGAAACAACTTGGTCATGGAGTTATTTACAGTTGTGCCACTGTATGTTCAGCTCTATAGAAGTTGTTACCTTGATATTTTCAAACCATTGCAAAAATTACAGAAGCAGCAAATTAAAAAATACCTGAAGCAAAAAATGAGGAAGTTAATTGTCTGGAATTAACAGAGATATAACTAAACGAACCTTAACTGAAACCCAAAAAGACTTACGTAAGTCTACAATAGAAAAGTATACAGAACAGGTGTGGGATGAAAGTATAGCAAAATGAAAAGCCAAGGTGGATTGGAAAAAAAAATCCTCCCAAACATTCTGGTCCAAACAACAACAACAAAAAAAAAGCTCTGAAATGTTATCTTGTAAGGCTATACAGTCATGGAATGGTTTGGGTTGGAAGGGGCCTTAAACCATCTATTTTCAAGCCCCGCCATGGGCAGAGGCATCTTCCAGTACACCCTGCATCTACGATACCTGAACTCTTTCCTTTCTCTTTTCCCTCCAGTTTAGGTATTGGCTCTCAAACACTCATCACTAACCCATTACAAGGGGAAAGGTATGTTACTAAAAGGAGTATTTGGATCATAATGAACACTTCTGTTTGGAGGATGCGCCCGATCACCTTGGCCGGTCCAGCGCTCCCTGCACTCAGCTGTATCACCGACGGGCCGCCCTTAGCACACTGAGG
>VZRH01005651.1:1230772-1266776 GCA_013397555.1 Urocynchramus pylzowi | reverse complement strand
CACCCCGCCGCGCTCTGCCCGGCGCTCTTCGGGGCACTCACTCGCCAGCGCTGTTGCTGCTGCTGCCTCCACTCTCGCCTGCGGCCTCCGCCTTCTGCCCGTCCCGGGGCGCCTCTCCGGGGAATAGGCGGCGGGGCGGAGCGGGGCGTGGGGCGGCGCCTGCCCGCACT
The DNA here is from genome assembly GCA_013397555.1 of Urocynchramus pylzowi. Lineage (NCBI taxonomy): Eukaryota > Metazoa > Chordata > Aves > Passeriformes > Fringillidae > Urocynchramus > Urocynchramus pylzowi. Next base: position 1,266,606 of record VZRH01005651.1, on the reverse strand, counting down.
CCCTCCCCCGCGGACGGGGCAGTGCGGGGCCGGGGGTGAGCTGGGGTTGCTGGCTGCAGCCGCTCTGCTGGCAGAGGGACGGGTCGTGCTTGGCGGGAGCGCGGACAGGGCGGCCAGCCGGGCGCGGGGCCGGGAGAACCGGCCACCCCTTGCCCGCTGCCAAAGCAGGAGGAACGCCCCGCGCTCCCGGGAAGGGCCGCTCCCGAAACCCGCGCCGGGGCCTCGCCTCCTGGAGGCCGTAATAAACCTGCGTCAAGCAGTGCAACATTTGGCAGCCAATCTGGCCTTTAGAAAACCTTTTAAAAAACCCTTATTTTGTAAACGCTGTTGACTACTCTGTAGGAGGGGATTTTGGCTGCAGGCACAGATTGGTCTTGAGCCAGCTGAAGCAGGAGTTTTAAACTTTGAGGGTGCTCAGTGCCTTTCTGTTTACCACCTTTGCAGGGAGCTTCTAGGTACCAGCCAGACTCCCTCAAGCTGGCTCCGTAGGGATCAGTCTGCTCTCTAGCAAAGTATGTGAAGGTTCCACACAGTAAATCACTTTAAAGTGAATGCATTAATAGGAGAAATAAGATTGAGATACCATTTCTACTGGTGCTGTAGAAAGGGCGCTGTGAGTCCTGGCCAATGGCAAATGGAACATGAGTCAGCAGTGCCCTGGCAGCCAGGAGGTCCAAGCGTGGCCTGGGGACATCAGGCTCAGCAGCACCGGTGGGATTGTCCCGCTCTGCTCTGCACTGGGGTGGCCTCACCTTGAATATTGTGTGCAGTTTTGGGTTCCACAATATAAGGAAGATACTGAACTATTAGAGAGTGTCCAAAGGAAGATTTTGAAGAGGAGACTAGAGGAGAAGCTGTATGAGGAGCAGTCTGTTCAGCCTGGAGGAGACTGAGGGGAGACCTCACTGCAGTCAGCAATTTCCTCATGAGGGGAAACGGAGGGGCAGACACTGATCCCTTTTCTCTGGTGGCCAGTGATCAAGGGAATGGTCTGAAGCTGCGAAGTTGTGTCAGGGAAGGTTTAAGTGGGACATCAGAAAAAAGGTTTTCTCAGCCAAAGGATGGTTGAGCCCTAGAACAGGCTTCTCAGAGAAGTGGTCACAGCATCAGCCTGACAAAGTTCAAGAAGCATTTTGGACAATCCTCCTGTGCATGCAGGGCCAGGAGTTGGACTTGGATGATCCCTATGGGTCCCAACACAGGATATTCTGTGATTCTCTCTGGAGCATACAAATACCATTCTGTAGCCTGGTTATTGGGACAGCAGGTGATACTTTGGTGACAGTCCCTCCTCCTTGACTAGTTACTGAGTTGAAGCCAGGTTGTATCTTTTATTCACTTTCAGTATTCACTTTCTTACCAAATTACCATTCAGACTATTCATTTTCTTACCCAATTACCATTCAATAATTCTATAGTTCCACCTATAACACTGGGTAGGATTGTTGCAAAACAACATATATAAGTATGTATATGTAAACATATGTAAACATTTTCTTACAAAAGGATATTCTTTGATGTTTGCTCTTTGTAGGCTTTTAAGCCTATTCTACGAGAAGGGATGTTCAATCTGTGAGCAGATAACAGCTAGCAAGCAAGCTCTAAGTGATGTCCAGGTGTTAGAAAAGCAAATTACTTGGTAGAATTGCTTTGTCAGGGTTTAGGGCTTGAAATGCTTCAATGATCTCAGACCTAGAGGAAGGTTAACAAAGATTGGGAAGAAGGATGTACCACTGATAGTGGACACAAAGAATGAGGAATTTACAGGTCGCAAAGACATCCGGCACAACTCCCAAGATAAAATAAGAATTAATAAACCCAACCCAGTGATTGTGCTGCAATCAGCTCTGACTGGATAAATTATAATTCCAGCAGGGGAAGACTGTGACCACCAGCTCACAGACCACTGATCCAAGAAACCCATGGACCCCAAAGAAGAGAAAGACTGAGCAAAGCCCTAATTAGCATGAGAAGCAAAAGAATCATTAACCAATAAAAGAATACTTCTTAATAAGAGAAATATGTAACTTGTAGCCAATGAACACTAATTCCTTTGTTTGCTAAATTCTATAAATAGTTAAAAGTTCTGATAATTAGTGTGTGTAATTTGTGCAATACCACTGATTGTGCAACTCTGAAATAATCAATGTCTCTCTTAAATGTGTCATTATTGGCTTGTTGCATGCTGGGTAAAAAATCCGATTTTGGCAGAGCAGGTTGCTCAGCATTTGAAGCAGTAGCTCCTGCTTTCTAAAAGTTACCATTTTAGAGACTGAATTAATTAGTTAAGTATTCCATTGCTTTCTTCAGGTGCTGCTTTTTGTTTGTTTGTTTAGGCACACACATTCAACATCAATAGACTCATGCTGAATCAAGATTTTGAACTGTTATTCTAAGAGGAAGAATGTCTTCCTGTATGTCCCAGTCCTAGTCTGCCAGGCCCATTAGGCTTTCTTCCTAGCTTATAGCAGAACCCTGAATCAAAAACTTACTAGAAAAATAAACACCATTGTCACAATTAAAATCTATGCAAAAAAAGATAGCAAAATGCAGATTTATTTCATAGCTTCATTACAAATGTATTTACTTCCTGCTCAGCTGAAAATAAATTGGAACATACCATTGGCAATCTAAATGATTAAGACTACATAAAAAAAGTTCAGCTCAGAAATCACAAGCTACCAGTTTCAGTACCTGTAGGGATTTTCCTAACAAAAATACTTATTTTAAAAAGCCCTGAACCACTTGACATGTATCATCACTGACACACACTGAACACCCATGCCACAACACAGCAGTGCAACTTTCTAACACAAAGTAATCAGTCCTCCAATGCTCAATAGTCCATGCAGCTGTGCACATCCTCTTGCTTGGAGAGATATATAGTCCTTCAAAGCACAGGTTTCACATTGCTGTGTTCATAACATTACACCTATGTACAACCACTTCACATTATTGTGGAGCCCAGCACAGTCTGAAGTGCCCTTTACTAGTGGCACCTGCTGCTTTTGGTGTTCCATGACACACATTTGGCTCCCTCAGCTTTTATGTCACAGAAATCCAGCCATGTGATCTCAATTTTGCTGCTAGCAAAATTTAGTCTTTTCGAGTTAAATGTGCCCTCATTAACACACATTTGGTAGAGAGATGCCAAGAGCTGTGGAAGGGCCAAGATGAGAAGCACATGGGAATCTACATGTAATGACAGGTATGTGAATGTACCAATACCCATGTGAAATATGGGACACAGGCAGGAACCAGCAAATAAATATCAAAAAATATCAAAACAAAAAAACCCTCACCATTCTGAAACACACAGTGCTATCACATTTAACATTCTAACACCTACAGCTTGAAATAGCAACTGGAACTTAAGGGAAAAATACAAATCTCACTGTTGCGAATTTAAGGAAAAAATATAAATCTCACTGTTGCAAATGTACAGTTGCTTTAGAGTTGATTTTTAAAATAGGAGTGAAGGACACCAAAATTCAATTCAATAAGAAGTTGTTACTGTTCATTACAGAAACATAAACTAGCAATGAATCAAACTGGATGTGAATGTTGTTTTCATACACAGGGATTTGTTGTTCAATGCTTTATCAGTCATGTAAATTTATCAAAATTAATTCATTTTCTCCCACTCCCTCATCCAGCTACTCCCTGTCTCTCAAGGCAAGTACCTGCCAGTTTGCTTCAATGCCAGTCTTTTAACATTCTTGGCATCAATAATGTATGAGAATGCTAGAGGGACCAGATTACTTCGTGTATGGGACCAGATTACTTCAACTGAAAGCAGCAGTGAGATTTTTCTTCATGTATATGAGCTGATCACCTTAGTTACCCTTTGAAGTTAGTGAAGACGAGTATCTCCTTCAAGTATGACTTCTCACATCCTAAAGATGGTTTTTTCCCCCTGTGACTATACAGAGAAACTAGGATGAATAGCTCAGATACAGGTATCTGAAATATGAACCAAAAGGCTCCCAGTGAATAGGCCAAATATTTTTAATGAACCATACAAAAGTATTATAGATTTTTATTTCTTAGTGCCCATAAACACACACATAACCCACATCTCTAAAGTCTAAATACAATGAAATTAAATAACAGGAAACTTATGTACACGTCATTGGTCTAGACACAATAAAGACATACAACTAGGGAACTCCACTGGAGGTTTTTGGTGAAAAGAGACTAACATCCATAGCAATCATTGTGACTATTTTCTTGACTCCAGTCTGTGCATTAAATCATTCTGTTTCTCTTCTCAGAACTGTATTTGAACAAGTAATAATTCTCAAAAAAAAAAAAAAAAAGAAAAAAAAAAAAAAAAAAAAAAAGAAGAAGAAAAAAGGCTTTGTAATTTCCCTAGAGAACCAAACAGGCCAACTGATAAGGAAACTTTAATCTTCTGGAATTAGCAAAGGGAAAAAAAATCCAGCAGGCTGGAAAGATAGGCAATATTTGTAACTACATATATGTACAAGCCCACTTTTTCTTCATCTTTTTCTCTTTGAAGTGTTCTGCACTGTTCCAGGAGTCAGTTATGAGGTATGAAAAACCAATAAAAAGGTTAACATTATAACCATTTTAATAAAAGCCACTGCACTGTTTGCACTTTCAAAATATTTCTGAAAATAAAGTAAAAAAATATGTAGTATTCTTAAAAGTCTTAATGAAGTTTTTATTACAAAACCAGTCATCTTTGTGGCTTCTTTCAAACACAATTCTGCCTCAACATTGAACTCAGACATATGGGTATGCTTCATATTACCATCATACAAGTAATCACATTGAATTTCTATAGCAGTAAATATTATATAAAACAAATAAACCCTCACAAAAATATATACAGGTAGCCAGAAAGGTAATTGAGAAGAAATTATGTTGTCTGTACTGAAAAGTAAACACTATTTTCAAATACTAACAAAACATCCAATTTGTTTGTCTGTCTCTTCTGTCTTAAGACTCTTGAATAGAAGGTCTTCCACAGAGGAATTTCAACAACTTTGGTTTATAATGACCTAGAAAAAATTCATCCCTCATACATAATATTGATCTAGTGGATGTCTTTAAAGCTGATATGGAAAGCAACAGGGAAAACTACACATGTGGACTTTATGATGAGAATAATATTTAAACTCAGAATGTCATATTCCAAATATACAGAAAAGACCTGATTATAGTAAACATATTTATCTTCTGCTATAAATTAGCTCATCCAGCCAGATCCCAACTCTTTAATTCCCCATGACTGAAGAAGCTATGTGTTCTCTCTATCTGATGAATAGTAAGCTATGTATGGAAAGCCTTAAGAACCTGCTGCTTGTACTGAAGGGTGTATCTATTTCAGCACTTTTCAGATACAAAGTTGGTACTATGCTATGCTGGTCATTGGAAGATGATTAGCCATACTGGTGCAGTGTTCTGCTTACCAGATACTTATCAAAGAGCAAGTCTGGATCATATTCAGAAACAAATTTCTGAAAATTTCATCCAGAAAGCAGAAGAAATGGAAACAATTGCCACGGCTTTGTACCCTACGTGAACTAATTAGTCCTGCTGAGTAACAGCATTTCCTACGTTTGTAGGAGAGGAAATCACATACATGCCTCTGGCACCACAACTAAAACCAGTATGTAGCTATGTTAGTTCATTCAAAGCCAAATTTGTGGACAGCACCACACTGCCACAGCCTTGCTGGCTAGACCTACAGTTAGTGTGGTAAAAATAGTACACTAAAGTACCTGCATCACTTGTAGTCCCTGAGCTAGCTATGATCATACTGTGCTGATCAATTTCTCCCAGGGGACATGGATGGCAAGAATAAAGGAATATGAAAAAACAGGTAAAGTTCCCCAGCTTTCATATCCAATAGCAAACTTTCAATCTTAAACAAACAAACAAACAAAACGAAAATTTAAAAAAAAACCCAAAGAAACTGGAAAAACCAACCACCAGCAAATAAACAGACAGGTGACTACTTCCTGAAGCAGGAATGTAAATATATAGTACATGACAAACAACTCTGGACAGCCAGAGTTCAAATGTATATTAAAGCATAGCCCCTTTTGAGAGGTAACATGGTATCAACATAAACCACCTCTGAATCATCCCACATCCATGTGCTCAGTTTATGCATTAACAGCTATGCTTATTTATCTGCCCCTTCAGCAAACACATGAGCCATGGGAGACAAAGGTGAAGCCAAGTTCTTTCAGGTAACAGATCAACAGCCAAGGTCAGGTCTTCTGCACAGTTACTGTTCCACAGAAATTCTCTCTTTATTCCCCAGCAATACTGGAGCTGAAAGGTGTAATGTCCTTAACCAGAAAGCACTGAATTGCCTGAGAACACAGCAATTAGCTCCTACAGACACTATACTATATTTAAACCACTGACCTGCCACAGGAGCTACAGCAATTCTGACTTGTTGTTCATGTTGTCTGTGGTAGATGAAGCTGCCTGCAAGAACAGAAACTCTACCTGACTCCTCTGTTGCCTCACCTTCTTTTCATTAGCTGCTTGCTAAAATCTCCATCTTCATCTAACAGTATTTTCTACACTCAAGCATACCTGAGCAGTACACTGGCTGACAGACATTGATGGTCAAATCCTTGCCCTTATTTACTCCTGTACAAATCTGACACTTCACAGGCTGGAGGCAGAAATGAGCAAAAGGGCTTAACACAAATTATATGAGTAGACTGATGTGCTGGAGAGAATTCATTCTTCCACTGGCTCTGCAGGACTAGCACTGGAAGGCAGTAATAAAACTGAAGTGGACAGATATTTTTCATACTTGAAAAGATCAGGATTTAAACAGGAAATTGCACTTTTAAGTATCACTTTCAGAAATAAAACTGCCTCCTGTTATTCATCCCGCTACTAAAAAGTCAGATGAAGATATCAAATTACACATGTATGCTGTGAAATTCCATCTGCATTGCTTTCATATACCTATAAAAATCTTCTAATGGACTTTAAAAGTAGTTCAAGTAAAAACAAAACGATCCCTCAAGCTGAAATGTTAGGATCTGTAGGAGGGCAAAACTGGACATTCAAGTGTGCAGTGCTGGTGGTGTTGTTTTTGAGAAATGATGACTGAAGCCTGTACGTGGTCAGAAGTACCCATGTAACAGCAGTCGTAAACAGCATGCACGGGCAACCTGAAAAGGAACATCAGGCACCTCCTTTCTTTTGCAACTGCTCCAGTTTTCTTCTTAAGAGGTTGTAGTTTTCCTTGGTTCCCGGTGCCATGGGATCAAGCTTCAGAGAGACTTCATAGTGCTTCTTCGCCAAGTCAAGGTTTCCCCAGCGATGATAAAGCACAGCTGGAACATCAATGGGGAATTTCATTAGCAATATTGTTGAATAACGTACAATCTTGCCAATCACTTGGAGACCAACATTGAGGTATTTGTTTCCAGCGAGGGTCTGTCACTGGCTGGTGGCACAGTAGCTGCTTGTTCTGTTGCCAAATGCAGGGGCAAAGCCTGGGAGCAGAACTGGCATGGGAATGATGAAGGAATGAATTACAATGGAGCCATAAATGGCAGCTCTTATCTGGTGAGCTCATTGCGGGTTACAAGCATCGCATAAATGAACCAATTTGCAGACACTGAAGTGCAGCTACCTCTGGGCTGGATTTTGCAGCTCTCTTGATCTGTCATATCATGTGACAGCTTTTCTGGCTTTAGTGCCCTGTTCTTCTGGCTGGCAGTTCTTCTAGAGAGTGAAACAGAAATCTGCCCAGCAGGAAGAAGGCTCAAAAGATTGCTTTTTTCTTTTGAAACATAATGAATATGAAGCAAATAAACAATACAGCTGATAAGATTTAGAAAGGCTCTTACCCAAATTACCGTGATAACTGGCAGCATTTGGATTGGCCTTAATTGCCTTGAGGAACAAAGCTTCAGATTCCTGAATAATTTAAAATAAAAGTCATCAGGAAAGTCCATTTTCATATATATAAAACAATGCCAATTTTACCCACCCCTGTAATTACAAACCCTCCAAAACGATGCCATATCTATATGATACCACCATATAAATATCCTGAGCCTGCCTGATCCTGTAGCTCAGGTGGCTAGAGCCCCCTGAAACCAGTAACAATGCTGCAAATAAATATTATGTTTTCATAGGCTGCTGTTATTTTAGCAGAAATTTATTAAGCACTAGTGATGTTTGCTCTTTACCTAAAATACCTTTTTTTTTTAATATTTACAGTATTTTCAAACATTACCTGCTGAAGTTTTCCCTACTTACACAATCAAATTAAGGAAATGTAACCTGGTATCTAAACCAACTGCTTATAGACACTTTTCCTTTTACAATAGTTTTAGCATTAAAAATAGGGGCATTCCAATAAATCCCTTTCAAACAGATGTTTCAGTGTGGTTCCCCATGAAGAGTAGCTGAGTACCTTTTACTTAAAAAATCATGCCAAATCATATCATGCCATGCAACATCCTTCACATTTTCCTCACCAGTTTTCTTCTCTGTACTACCGCTTGCAATGTGCGCTCTTAAGACTCTCGATATCTGAGTACTTCTTAGAAAACCTCAGCTCCCTCACCTAATATTCAGAGAATAATTTACGGCTAAATTTATTCTCCAATTGAAACAATTCTGTTTTTCCAAACTGGCTGCTAATATTGATACTTTTTTTTACCAGAGCATATTTCCTGCAGAAGTTTAAAAAGTCACACAATCCAAATGGAGCATATTTACTCACTAGCATGCAAGTTTAGATACTTGAGAGCAAATTTTACATAGATTTCTATGCTGTGCTGTGCTTTAGGGAAAGTTGTTCATTCAGTTTTAATGCAAATGACCTGAAGATAAAATTACCTCAGTGTGGTAGGCTTCCATCTGAATGCACATACTTGCTGTCTGAGGTATGTGAGAACAGTAACGTGGAGAAAAGTCCTTTCCTTTGTGCTAAGCTTTCACTACTTAAAATAAAACACAGGCTCTACTGAAAAAGAAAACCTGTCAGCCAGATTTTTGGTTCCACCATCTTCTCATGTCAAGCATGAAATAACTCTCTGTAAGGGTCCCTTCAGGGGAAAAGAAATTTCTGATGTCAAGATTGAGTCACTCAGCTCTGAGTGACTTAAGAGCCTCCCCATATGTCCAAATTCAAACCCAAACTAAAAGCATTGCTGAGCACAGCTGAGGCTGCCATTCTCAAGCCAGGAGAGACTCATGCGGAAAGTGCCTTCATCTCCACAGGTCAAGGAAATTACAAACCCCAGGGTTCTCTGAGCTAGTCCAGTGGAGGGCTATGAAGATGATGAGGGGACTGGAGCATCTTTTATGAAGAAAGGCAGAAGGAGTTGGGCCTGCTTGGCCTCAGGAAGAGATGAATGAGAGAGGACCTCATCAATGTCTAAGTATCTGAAGGGAGGGTGCCAAAAGGATGGATCCAGGCTCTTCTCATTCATGCCATGCAACAAGAGGCAACAAACAGCAACTGATGCACGGGAAGTTCCACCTGAACATGAGGATAAACTTCTTTACTGTTCAGGTGACAGACTACTGGAACAGATTGAGCACAGAAGTTGTGTAGTGTCCTTCCCTGGAGATATTCAAAACTTGCTTGGACGTGATTCTGTGCAACCTGCTCTAGGTGAACCTAGCAGGGGGTTGGACAAGACAATCTCCAGAGGTCCCTTCCNGATGCACGGGAAGTTCCACCTGAACATGAGGATAAACTTCTTTACTGTTCAGGTGACAGACTACTGGAACAGATTGAGCACAGAAGTTGTGTAGTGTCCTTCCCTGGAGATATTCAAAACTTGCTTGGACGTGATTCTGTGCAACCTGCTCTAGGTGAACCTAGCAGGGGGTTGGACAAGACAATCTCCAGAGGTCCCTTCCAACCCCAACTGTTCTGTGATTCTGATTTTGTTTCAGGACAAGGAATATTTGGATAGGAGCTAACAAGGGGAACCAGATGTCTGCAAATTTACCTCCATAGTGCAAGTTTTAGCATTGCTTTCCTATGGCATGAGCAGTTGCTCCAGCATTCTCATATCCAGACTATTAAAGTTCCTGGATGCATTGGTCTTTCTGAAACCCATACTGTTTAGTGATTTCATTCATATTTTGGATGATGGGACTGAATGCAGTTTCAAAACTTTACAGATAGGACCTGAGAGGAGGGAGTGAGAAATACATTGGAAGGGAGAGCAGCTATTCTGAGGAACCTGGGCAGGGCAGAGAAACAGACTAGCAGGAATCACAGAATGGTTGAGGCTGGAATGGACCTCTGATGGCCATGTGATTTTGATAAGCACTTCCAAGACCACACCTGGAATATGTGTTCAGGCTGGGGGTCTCCATTACAAGAAAGACAGAGACTTACTCCAGTGAGTCTTGCAGAGAGCCACCAAGATGTTACAGGGCTGAAGCACAAGGGGTGAAAAGACCAACTGAGAGAACTGAAACTTTTCAGCCTTTGGGAGAGAAGATGAAGGTGCTGCCTACAACTACCCGATGAGATAATACAGAGAAGATGGAAACAGACTCTTCTCACATGTCTGTGAGATAGGATGAGATATAATGGATGCAAACTGGCATACAAGAAATTCCAATTAAAGGAAACATCATTTTTTTAATCATAAAGTTGGCCAAGCATTGAAAGATGCTGTCCAGAGAGGTTATAGAATCTCTATCAACAGAGATATTCAGAATTCAACTGGAACTGGCACTGATTTGGGTTAGGGGTTGGACTAGATGACCTAGTCCATTTCCAGGCAAAATTATTCCATGATTTCCATGTTTCTCAGTCACCTGAGAAACATACTGAAACTCAAAAATTTGGCAAGTGGTGCAAGGTAACCTCCTCTTTTCATACAACTCTCAAATCCTAAAAATCCACAGTGGATTGGCACTTGAAAGCATGTAGTAATTTCCAGTCCCACAAAGTTGTGTTTTTTCCCACTCCAAATTTTAGTATTTTGGTCTAGTAAATCTCTTTTTTCCTCACTGGGCAGATTAACAGCAATCAAAATGAAAGATATGCTGACCATTTAAATCAGCCTTATGCCTAAAAGTTGCCACCTACACAGAGGAGGAGCACCTAATGTACAGACTTGCATCCTTTCACTGCTGAAGGACAGTGGGACAACACGTTCAATGTGCTTCCAGATAATTTAATGAAATAGATATTCAAGAGCTGGCTGCCATTACCATACATCTTCAACTCCATACTGAGAATATTTTTATCACCACTACTTTGCTCAGCAGCTAGTAGAAGCATAGTGGTTGTTTAAAGGCTATTTAAGGTGCATCATATTCATATTACTGTGGATATATGGAGTAAATATATATTCCAGTACATGAGTGGTATTTCAAATTGCTGCATCTTGCCAAATCTTCAAGTGTTGCCAAGAAACTTGCAGCTTGCATATAGCAAAGGCTTGGGGTAAGCACACCGCATTCCATCTGCTGCCAAGGCCACAAAATTGTAGTCTGGCTTTATTTCAAATACAAAAAATGCTGAATGGTTTCAATTTATTGCACTTTTTACAGAAAAAGCATAGATGTATATGTAACAAAAATATAGCACACATCTTTTTCGAAGAACTAAAGATAGCTTGGTTCTTCATCAATTGAGATAAGAACAAGCATTCAAAGGAGAATCTAACTTGGTATAACAGATGTTAATTAAAAAACCCAAACAAAACCACAGAAACAGCTCATCCTTTATGTGCTTTTCTCTCTGGAACAATAAATCATTCATCACTAGATACAAACAAAAAATAAAGGGCTTTTTTTTTTTATTTTTTGTGACGTAGGAAACCTATCTTCTGCTGAAAATCAAAGTGCATTTGAAACTGAAGGAGAATGTTGTGTGCTTATTGGAAGGAGGAGACTGTTGTGTGCTCATTGGAAGGAAATCTCTCACAACATAATAGAACCTTTTTGACTCAATGTCTTTTAAAATAAAAGATAACAAAAAACCCCAGAACAAATCTTCCTGTGTGACAACAGAGCCAACATAGTAGCAACTTTTATACAGACACATAAAGAGTAACCTAATAAATTAAATGCCTGAGGTTATACAACACATCAGACACAGCCAGGCAGCATTCCGAAAATTACCTCCATCACCTTGCCAGTCTCCATCCCCCATTCCTCCCCTCCAATTCCATTCAATAAGAATCCTTGAAGAGCCATCCTCTTCTCTGTTTTTACATGGTGAGGGGGTGGACAAGAAATCTGAATTTTTCATGCTTTTTTTTTGTCAGTAAGCATTCTCCCATTACAAACAAATCTGTATCTCCTCTTTCCAGGCAATGCCAAATACAGCTGCTGGGATCATAACCTTTTTAAGTGAGCCCACTTTCCAATTCCCTTAATTTGCTCTCCCTGTTATAACCCATCAGTTTTTAGTGACTAGTTAAGCTCTGCACAAATCTACTACTCCATATTGAACTACTAAAACACTCACTGGTGCCCTGTTTTTTTTCCTGGGCTCCACTATTCCTTTTGCTTTTTTCAGAATGTGGACTTAAAAGCTGCACTTTCCCCTACTCTTACTTCTACATTGTCTCCAACACATTCTCTTGCAGCATAATAACCTTCCAGGGCTGGCAATCAAAGCCACTATTTTCTTTTTTATTTTTTAAGTCCGCTAAGGGAGACTTGTCTTTCCCACACCTGGAAAAATTTTCTAGCTTGTTTTCAACTTATTTTTTCAACTTTATTTCATTATAAATGCTCTGTATTCTGTCATGCTACATAATATTCCTGATGAATGACTATAAAATCCTCTATTCTTCCACAGGCCTGACTCACAGAAATAATTCTAGCAATTACCTCCTCCATAATCTAATACCTTATGCATTCTGGATGTTAATTTGCATCCTTCTGGAACTTTGTTAAACCAACCTAAAATATGTATTTTATAACAGTCTCAGGTGGAGAGAGAAAAGAATTAGAGTCTCCAGGAAAAAAACCTAGCCAGTCTAGAAGAACAGTAACAGGTAATTTAACAGCATCACTAACACAAACAAAAGCCAGTGCTGCGTTGTCACAGGCCCTGGCCTCACAGGGACAGGTGACAGGGACATGTGGACAGGTCAGGACTCCCCAGCTGTAGAAATATAAGTGGTCAAATATAAGTGGTCACAGTAACTACTGGACAGATGCATCTATTTTGAGAATCATGGACTTATTAAAGTTGGAAAAGACCTTTAAGATCATGAGGTCTAACTGTACCGCACCCCCGGCATGTTCACCATTAAACCATATCCTCAAGTGCCATATCCATACATTCTTTGAACACTTCCAGGGATGGTGACTCCACCACTTCCCTGGGCAATCTGGTCCAATGTTTTACAACCCTTTTGTGAAAAAAATTTCCTAATATCTAATCTAAACCTTTCCTGGTTTTTTATTTCCTCCTGACAAGTTTCATATTGTAGAATCTTTTTACTTTGTATATAAATGAGGATGTTCCTGCAGTGCTGTTAACATTATCACTATCAAAAAGACATCAAACCCTTAAAAGCCTGAAAAACCCTAAAAAAGGTTCAGTGAATGATGTTTTTCTAAGGAACACCAAGGACTTGATTATTAATTTGTCCCTATCACATACATAAATTGCTGATTGTAGCGTCAGTTTAAACAACTAACTATATTAAATGTGTATGATTTATTCTCTGTCATATAAGGTTATCATCTGATACAATTCCCTTCAGAAAACAAGTCATTTTCATCAATTTCATTACATTTATTACTTGCAAATAAAGGTAGCTAATGCTGAGGTACCACTCACGGGCTGGTCCACTGCATCCAAGAGAAAGTTCAATGCATTGAGCAATGCATGTACTTTCTCTCATAGTATTCTGAGATCACCCAGGTATCCCAATCTCAGTCTGGGATTAACAAACTTGTATTACTATATTTTAGATTGTGTCTGAGGCAAAAGAGCTAGAATTCTTATCTATATATGTACATACAGAATACATAGCAAAAGCACAAGGACTAGCCCGTCCCATCTAATTTGAGTTCCTGAAATAAGGTCTCTAATTCAATGCAGGCTCTCTCCCTTGGCAGTGAAGCAGCACAAGACCCTAACTGCCCTCTAGTGTGCTTAAGAGCCTATTTCTCTCCACTGACCATTGACATCGTGTAGGGCAGCAACATCGGTAACCCAGGCATCTAAAATAAGGAGGGATGAGCTCAAGACAGAATCACACACCAATACTGTGGTAGAAAAGGGCACTGAAAGGTTTTAAACAGATTATCTAAGTCATAGTCCACAATAATCTCCTCAAATGGTTTCTACAAAAAACGTAGATGGAGTTTAATTAAGGGAAAAAACCCAACTAAACTGACCCAAAGCCCTAGAGTCAAAAAGGTCTAGTTACCTACCTTATACTTTTGTGATTTTCCCAGTACATTAGCCAAGGAAAACATCAGGGAATGATCATTAGGTATTAATTCCAGGGCTTCTCTTCCAACTGCTTCTGCTTGAGCTAGATTTCCTGGGAGCCCAGGTAGCCGAAAAAGAGAAGGCATGTTTTAACAGAGCCTTATTAGTTCATGCTGCAAGCACACATATTTTACAAATAGCTGACTGCATATTTTTTTTAGAGAAAACCATGTATCTCACACACACATGCACAAATGTAAAATCCTGCAGACTAAGGCAACAGAATATATTCATTTTGTTTTCAACAGATAACACCTTCAGAAGAACAACAAAGCAAAGTTCTGGAATTTAATCTATAATACAAACATGCTTGCACAATGATGGCCTTTTAAGTAAGTATCAGAAATTCAATTTATGGGCTGGATTTCAAGTGATGCTTTAAAATCACTGAGTCAGAAGGCATTCTTATTTTAATAGAGGGTGTCTGGGTAGCCAAAGAGGTAGAGAACCTTTTAGATAAAAATCAGATAAAGGTTTAAGTTTTTCTAGACACTGAATTATTCATTAAAACATTCAAACAGACCTTTACCTGTGTTATCAAGCAATATTATCATATTGTTCCAGGCCAAACTGTGCTCTGGTTTCAGGACTGTGGCATTCCTCCATGCATTCAATGCATCTATATGGCGATTCAAATCTGCATACTAAAACAAAAGAACAATCCAGTAATTTTGCTGTTGTTTGCTTTACTTTCCTATCATTCACTAAAGACACTAAAAAGTCGTTAATGTCTTGTCCTTTCTAGTAGGATTTCTTTTTATAGACAAAAATAAACATAAAAGGAATACTCTTGTAGTATGGAAGATAAGAATACTATATACTAATTTTCCTTTTCTTTCCTCTGCAAGTGAGTCTTGTCTTCAAATATGCATGTACCAATAGAATAAGGAGAAGAAACAGCATACAATTTAGAAATCTACACAAAAGGTTTAGTAAATATTTAATGTACATATTTCCAAAAATCTAATTTTAATTTTTTGGCATAGTTCTACTAGCAAACAATATAATAATGAATGCAAAACATTGGGAAATTATTAATAATACCTTTTGGGGAAAAAAATTAAAATCTGTATTTTTGTTTATACTTCTTTATATGATAAAGTAGGATTACCAAAGGTTGTATGGAGGGAAGTATACTGGGAAAGCAACAGGAAAAGCTATAAAATGCATGAAATCACCCTGAAATACAATATAAGCAAACTGGGATAACTATCAGCTTTTAACATTACAGCAGAATTATATAAATCTATCTATATATATACATACAGAAATACACACAGATTCCAGTCATAGCTATCATTTATTCAAAAGCACTTACCAACCGCCCTAAGTTGTAGTAACAATCTGGATATTTTTTTCTGTGTTTAATTGCTGTCCAGTAGCTTTGCTCTGCCTCTTCAAACCTTCTTAAACTGTTCTGCACTATTCCTAGATTCATCCATGCAGCAGCAAAATCAGGTCTGGGCAAATAGGGAAAAAAAAAAACACCAAGAGAGAGGACAAATAAGCATTTGAAACACAAGATCCTGTTGTATCATTTTGACTCAGTTGGTGCAAAAGACTGCTTAGCATTGGTCTAAACATACTGTATTTGCACAGCTAAGGACAGCAACTCCTCTGCTTCATGGAGCTCATTTCTTTCTTTCAGAATATTTCCAAGGTTGTTCATGGCATGCACATATTTTGGATTCAACCTAAAATTTAAAATTTAAGAGATTATTATTATGTATGGACATGTATTAATATATGCAAATTGCTAGTTCTGCAACACTGCAGAACATGAAAATGAATACCTAAGCATTTTCTTCATGTTAAACATGAAAGCAGTTTTAGGAAAGATCATTAAAGCAGTAAAATTTCTAATACCTTACAGCTTCTCTGTAGTATTTGATTGCAGCACTTTGATTTCCTTTGTCAGCCAGGTTTTTGCCAACATTGTAGTGCACCTGAAAACACAGATGGATATTCCACCAGATGCCACACAGTCAGATATTTTGTGGAATCAAGTAGCTAAAAATTCTTTCTCTAAAAAGAAACAGTCAGCACTTGTGTCATTCATTGCTGGCTTTTGGTACAGGTTGATACTTAGGATTGGATAATTCATACAATGAAGAAAGTAAGACAAAATCTGAGGTACAGATCAACTTACCTATTCCAGCTATTTAAGAAAGACTATTCATTTTTTAGTTTTATAAATGAGGTCACCACACCTTTCACAAGGCACTTTGTATGGAGGCCTCCTGCTCCTAATTTCATTTGTTTGCCAGGTAAAAGAAAGTTTGACTCAAATCAAATCTATCATAGCAGAAGGAACACTACAGCAATGTGTCAAACTTTGTTTTCATTATAGCATAAACTAGAAGAAACTCAACATTCACAAAAAACCCAAACAAAAGGTAACAGACAGGCACAATTATTATCTAAGGATAAAAATATATCAAAGAACATTTCTGAAATAATATGTATAGCAACATGCTGAAGAATTTGCCTGTTAAAAACTGAAGCATGAAGGAAGGATCTAGAGCTTTCAGACTACAGGGAGAAGATGCATCATCTTAATTTATGGCAAGAGTAAATAGAAATAAATATATTTCAGGACAAATCTGAGTTGGAAGACATCTCAAATCCCACTTTAAAACAAATCTCAGAAGACTATGTTACCTGGTTGAAAAGTACTGTGAGTACTAACTCCTGAAGAAAGATTTCTCAGCACCCAGATCAGGACTCATTATTTAGATTACTTTACTATTTGAAATCGAATTGTGAGCACTTCATCTAAAACAAACACATATGGGAATTTTCTCCAAACTTTGAAAATCTAATTTCAAAACAGTATACAGGAATAACTTCAGATTGAAGTCCAAGAAGATAGGTTCATAATGCACTTAGATAAGTATAATTCACCTTCTACATTTAAAAAACGATTTTATCTGACATGTCCATTAACTTAAAAACCCTAATTGCAGTTGGCACAGTATCTGGGACCTACTGATCCAGCACACATGAGTGTTGGAGCCTAGTTGTTATGGTATTTAATTGTTGAATTTCATCTCTATATGACTGTAGCTATGCAGTAACATACCACCAACAAATAAAGTTAAGGACATTTCCCATGCTTTCACAAATGGAAGAAAAAGTATTTTCACTGATTTTGAGGAGAGCAGAGATGCTACAAAGCTTACTAAGCATGCACAGAGGCAGCTCCTCACACTGTAAGATATAAAACAGCACACAAATTCAACATCCCATAAAAGCAGTTCTAGCACAGGTTCTATGAAGAAAAAAAATCCTGGCACTGTGCTGTACATTCATAAAAATATGACAAGGCCCATGGCAAAGAAGCAACAGAATGGTACATCAAGAAATAACCAAACGAAGATCCATTGACAGTGTCAAAAAATACAAGAAGATAGAGCAGCATTCTCCCAGGAGTCATTAAAGTAAAATGAAATACCCTGAAAGATGTTTCTGAGGACTGAATTCTCTTTATATATGTCTTCCAGAAATTATTCAGAACACTAAGATTCTTACCAAATTGGATTGCTCTGATTATATATGTTGAAGTTCACATATTCAAATTTTACCCAGATAAAAGATAAATTGTGGCAACACAAAAGAAATACTTTAAGATTTCAATGAATACTGGATGCTAGCCCTTGAAGTACATAACGTTACACTTCAGTATCAGCAAACAAAATTATATTTAACTTGATTGAATTTCATTCTTTAAGAAGCTTTACAAAATGAAATTTGACTAAAGACCAGGACAGAGCAGATGAGAAAAATCTTGGTATACATCAACCACTCAGTCTTTCACATGTCAGCTGTCTTGTGTTAGGAAACAGCACTTTACTTTCTATTTTTCACAGTTTTTTTTTAAATGTAGTATCTTCACATCATTTTTTTTTCCCAAAAGTACCAGCAGCAAGAATATTTTTCTCATATGAACAGAATTGTGCAGTCTGAAGAAAACTGAGAGATATCAATTCTCTCAAGTCAAAACATAAAATGAAGTATTAAGTGCACATGTACCTTTCGTGAACTGAACTAAAAAGATGTACTATAGTATATTAAAACTGACTGCACAACTATTTGAATAAACTATTAGCATTTTCAATGGTGTATTTCTTTTACCCTCAGCTATAGCTCCTGTGTGAAAGGAAGTGATGTTTCTATACAATACCCCCAAAAATGAAAGGCTCCTTGCTGTATGTAAGTTTCCTAATTTCCCTTCAAGTGAAATTGTAGCTTTAGTTCCTCTTAATATGGTGGTGACAAAGAAAGGAAGAGGAAAAAAGCCCGAAACCAAACATATCAAAAGAAGTGCCCAGCCTACCAGAAACATCCAGTGACAAATCCAGTTCTACAATGGGTGATAAGATGCAGTAAGATCCTGCTCTAAAGGGCAGAAGCAGCAAAGGGTTTCCAGGCACATCCAGTCATCTGAGAGGTGTGGGTTACTTCTGCCATCCAGCTGTGTCTCTCACTTCAGTGGCCACAGCAGGGAGATGCCCAGGTCACCTTTAGCTCACTGAAAGCAGGCTGCAGTAACCACTGTCTGTGCTGTCTGCTGAGCACGGGGCTGTGACTCTCCTGCACAACATGGGGACACAGGTGCCTTCTATGTACCAATGGGTGGGAAGAATCTGGTCTTTAATAATGAGGTGCTGGTGAATTTAAAATTTCATCTCTAGAGGTGTGGTTCTTCTGTTTTTGACAGATACTGTGCATGCCAGCCTGGGAGGGAAGGTTTTCCTTTCCTGGTTAAACATTAAGAGCCCTTCATTTTTAAATGATTAAATATTAACTGGAAATGACGTATTACATTATACTCAGATGATCCTTTATCAATCTTAAACAGGCAATTACTTTACAGTAATAGCTCTAAAAGGAGCATTTTTCAGGGATGCATAACAACACAGTAGTCTCAGAAATCTAAGAGATCAGGTAAAAATACCCTAGGGTAGAACCTACTTTCTCTCAACAGGCATGTGTTGTTTAAGTTAACATAACCATAGCACCAGAGCCTAGCCAAGGAATAGGCTCTATGTATTTGTCTGTTCAATACCTCAATCAACCTAAGAAGCCAGTATAAAAAAGAAAAAGCACTGAATATTATTCTGTGCCAGATATATATAGTACTTTAACTCTTATTTAAATGTTAAATTTAAACAAGGAGAGGAAAAAAAAAATTTCCTGTACAAAAATGAAATTATTGCCAGACTGATTTTTTGCTTTTGTTTTCTCTCAAAGCAGGAAGAAATTGAAATGTAATATCATCTTCTAGAAGGTACATCCCCTCAGTTGGAGCACTACTATTATCACCAATTTTACTCTCTCTTCCTAGCTGCTTATAATCTCTTTTTCAGCGAATATGAACATTTACTGAAAAGGATGAAAGCAAAGCACAGATGTCAAAATTTCTCCAGGAACATGCAGATGCCTCTGTTCAATGCCAGCTTGTGTCATCAATCTTCTCTTTCTTCTACTACTAAAACTCTGTTTTCTAAATAATAATAAAACAAAGCTTTTTTGATATTCACATCTTGTTTGTGTATCTAATGTTGTCTAAAGATTCTTCTACATGACTGTACTTGTATACACAAAAATTGACTTCTAAAATGGTGGCAAAACACTGCAAATAGCCCATATAAACACAGCCCACAGCACTTAAATTAAATTCCTCAGAAGATAATCCCCTTTTAATATACAGCATAAAGAAAAAAATCTCAATAGTTAAAGAAAATGCCCTCTAGATCAGCTTCCTTAAGGATCAAAGATCAGATCCTCAGGCAGCATTAAATCTTGTTCTGTAACAAAGATGTTTTACAGGTCCTTTTAAGGAAAGTATAGAAACCAATATCAAAACTACTTGTACCTTTTCAGCATTAGCATAGCTTGTCTCTGACAAACTTGTATCTATAATGATTGCAGTTTGCATAAAGCATAAATTTCAAAGTTACTTACTCTGTGTGTCAAGGCAGATAGTAATATTATGTTGGGAGTATTTTAACTTCCTTGCTTATTATTGCAGAAAAGTTGCTACTGAGATGCTTTTCAAAAATTTTATTTATTAATTTCTACCCTTTAAAGAAAAGGCAGTAGCAAGGAGAATGTAGAGATTATGTACAATATCACAACTATTTACAGTCATTTAAATTCAGTTATTTCAAATCCAGGAAAAGAAAAATGCTGGCTATTTCCCATGTGTGTAACAATATAACTGCAGTTATTTATTTAGATAATCAATGAGATGAAGTCATCCAGGAATAAAGACCATCTCTGGATTCTTAACTGCTATGGCTTTTCTAAAAGCTGACAAAAAATAAGTTCTTCCAACGATGCAAACATTTCCAACAGAAAAAAAAAAAGGCAGCATACTCAAAAATGAGTATTTTTGGGAATAATCTTTAAAATTAAAAGAAACAATGTGTAATGACTTTAGAAGGCAAGGAGCAATCCAGCAATGTCTATAGTGAACAGCAGTAGGAGAGGGTCAAAATCTCACATAATCTTACGTATCCACATCTGCTCTAGTTGTCAGGACTTCTTTTATCATCAGTGGAGAGAAAGACAAATCTAGGATACAGTCCTTCTGACTCATGTCTCTTATTTAGTCCAAGGAGAGGAACTAAATGCTAAAAGAAACAGCTTCCTCTCCCCAGGAGAAGAATCCAATCCATATAGTACAAATAAAGGTGGTAGGAAAAATGGAATCAATATAGAGGCACCTCCTGTTCAGCCAAGGAAAATACTACCAAATGTATTCAATGACCTTTGAAACCAACCTGAGTGCAGTGCCACACAAGTTCAAATGTGTGACATGCTCCTGGACATGTTTAACCAAGATTTGTAACATACTTGTTTCTCTCTCTTAAAAATCCCTACCCACCCACCATGTATTTTATATATATATATATATAACATATATNATATTTTTAAATATTTAAAATAAATAACATTTAAAATAAAATCTAAAATATTTAAAACATTCAAAAATCTGTATTAGGAACTTTTTTAGAGGTCAAAATATTTGTAGCTTCATTATAGATGATTATTTCTAATAAATTTTAAAGTCACTGGGCAACATTTATTGAAGTTGATCTTAAATGTCATCCTCTTGAGCCCGATGTGTCAAGGCATCAGATTCACTACTGTGCCACACAATCTCATTTAATGCAGTTTCCACATTTTTATCTAAAGGATCTGTTTAAAGAAATGAGTCTTGAAATTAGACAAGGCAGTGCTGTTACAACTTGTTATTTAGAATTAGGGTAAGTTTACTCTATACTTCCCACACAGACAATTTGGAATTGAAAAGAGCTGTACAACAAAACACGAACAGCTTTTTCTGCTACTGACGATTTGAGATTTTGAGATCCTGATACATAATGGAAGCAAAGCATCACCACATTACACATATTTAATATGTTCCAAGAACAACAAGAAAAAGCTATTATCTGTGTACCATTCTTTGGTCTGCACCAGCCTCCCACTGAAATAAATGGGTCACTGAAAGAAAGTCCTGTGGAGTCATTTTTAAAGGAAGCCTGCAATTTCAAGGCAACTGAAGATCAAAACAAAACCTGGTTCAAATTTTTACATTTACCTTTGTCAAAATTAAATAAATACAGCTGAGTTCATAAAGAAAACAAGACATAGGCTCTCATACATGGACTCTCTAATTTTCCTGCTTAGAAAAGTTCCCTACTATTGTGATTTCAAAGTTACATCCTTCAGCAAAAATTGGAATGTGAGCCTACAATCCTTTCCCGGTATTCGCATCTCCATGCTTTCCACTTGCACAAGCTGTCACCAGCAGAAATACAGCTCAGGCATGTCTATGGAGCCCAGTGTTGACAAACACAAGCTCATTTTGCCTGTACATTCATTGGCTTTAAACCAGCTGCATTAGTTCAGTAGCTTGTGCACAGCTTATCGGCTCAAGCACAGTACTGTGGGAGCACAGCTACCCAGCTTCCCAGCCAGGCATGGCTGGAGTCCAAGGAGCTTGGAGCACAGGCAAAGAGTGTGGATCTGTCTAAAGCACTCTCGCCATGGCAGATGGATGGAGCTGCACACAAAGAAAACAGATTGCATTTGCTCCATTTATAGCATGCGCTTGTCATCCAGAAGACAAGATATACTGAGGTCATCATTGAAAAGAAGATGGTTGCCTACCACTGCCACACAATAAAGTACAACAGCTCTTTCCTATGTATTAACATCTCAGACTTCTGAAAGATGCCACCATGTTGCAAATATTGGCCATAAATGTTTTTTACAGCTCACTGTTGCATATTTGTATTCCAGTAAATGCTAAGTTTGTCATTCTCTTTGTGAAGCTGAGCATTCACAGGTTCCTTTTTAAACCCTGTGTCTTAATTGGTATTTTCTAGATACCACTCTAGATTCCAGGAATCTAATCTTTTAAAACATCTAATCAATGTATTTTTATTGACAAGCTGCACATTCCCACTCCCAGGGTCTTCAAAGAGTCTCTTTACTAAAATTCAGACAACATCAGGGCTCAGTGGTATGCTCCAGCAGATCACACTCTTGGCTGTCAACGGACTGCTGTGGAGGTCACCTCTGTTGGAGGCTGGTGTCAGACTCCGATGCTGAACACTGCTGCTCAGCTCAGTGAAACATCCTGTCCAGTCCTCCCATCTTACTTGTTCCCTCACTAAGCCTGCAGGGAAAATTGCAGCTTTCCTCAGTGCCCATGTCTGATGAGTCTAGCCTGCTCAGCTGCTGTGAAAAAGCAGAAGTGGGAGCAAGATTTTACTCCCACATCCCACAATTGCATTGATGATATGCTGCTTTGTCCCTCAGCTGTGCTGGTTTTATATACCACTGGAAGGTACACAGAAAGGATTCTAAAAACAGCATAGACATTTTTCAGTTGAATACATTGCTACAACTTACTAACCTTGTTTCGATATTTTTGTTGCAATAACTTGCAATTATACACATAATTCTTCTAAATAGGGTTTATTAGCAGTGCATCCAATTTGAATTGATGCCTTTCTTGAAGTGCATTCTCCCCTCTCCCTCACCTCCCCACTCCCGCCTCCAAGTTCTGAATTACAATATTGTAATTTGCACTTTCTGGTATTTTGACTATGCTGCCACTGTAATTTAGATGTCTGACATGTCAATGTCATTCCTGAACTGAGCAAGACTGTGAATAACACTGTAGCACAATATATTAACTATGCACAATACCTCCTTGACCCCAAATTTCAAAACACTTAAAAAAAAAAAAAAAGAAAAAAGATTAGAAGCCAATGAGTGACTTACTTTTGCATTCAGAGGGCACACAGACAACGCACTCCTAAAAAGCTGTTCTTCTGACCTCCACTGACTGCTGCGGAGCGCACAGCGCATAACATTGATCAACAAGATTCCAAGTACTGCCACAGCAAGAATTTTCTTAAGGAAAGAGAGCCAAGTTAAGAAACAAATCATGCAATTGAACTGCTTCATCATCAACAACTTCACTGATTATTTTGATGGTACCTTTTTCTTGGCTTGCTTACTCAAGAGACTAAATCCATACGTAAAGAGAATACAATATCCAATACTGGGGAGGTAGATGACTCTTTCTGCAACAACAAATCCTACTCGGAAGAAGAGATTACTTGCAGGAAGAAAAGGGATAATAAGAAATCCAAGTCCCAGTGTAAGGATTCTGCAAACAAGAAACATTCTCAGGTTAACTACAAATCTTAACCAAAGTACCTTTTCCACTTAACATATAAACTTTATTTAAACATTGTAGAAGGATGTGCATATAGGACAGGACATTCAAACACAGTCTTTGAGAGCCACTAAGATCAAATTTCAGGGAGGCACTTTAAAAATCATTGCTATAATTTCCAGAAAAGCAATATTCATGCTTCCAGGCCAGAAAATAGCCCCATTACATATTAATTACATAACTCCTATTTAAAAAACACAGGCAGGAAAAGTAATGGTAAAAGCTACCTGTCTATTTTTGGACCTAGTAAGACAATAATGGGGGCAAAAACGTAAGTCACTGTTAAAGAAGAAACTTAGGTGCACATTCAACTGAGAGGGTGGTTTTTCTCCTAACAAACACATCAATAGTAGAATCCATTGTGGTCGACTGAAATGTTACACCACAGTTAACCACTTGAAAGTTAGTAATCTACTCTCTTTCTACAGACAGAAGAGACACACCATTTTTGAGAGCAGTTTGTCTTCCTTTTTTTAGGCTTATGGACTCCTTATGGACTATACAGAGCTCAGACAAAAGAGTCTAGGTACCTCACTTTTACAGAGCTGACATAAGGAAATAAGAACCTCAGGTCCATGTCAGGTGTTTCTTACAAAGGCCATAGGCATGGTAATTTTCTATTCTAATTTATTATACATGAATCTCTACACTGTAAGGTAGATGGGCCCTCCTGTCCTTTCCCATCCCCAAAAGTCTAGGCCTTCACTATACTTTTTGTCTTCACTTTTTACTAAAAAACTATTTAGCAATAAAGGCTTAGTGAGTGCATTTTTACTAGAAAATATGACATCACTAGCAGCAAGAGTTTCACACCCTCTCCAAAATGATTTATCTACGTAAATGACTATGGGAACAGCAGAAAGGCGGGCAGGTACACTGTTAACATTTGAAGGGATGAGAAGGAAGAAAAGTGTAAGAAAAGATTTTGCACTCTGAACAATAGAATTACCTATGTTGGTGATAAAAGGAAGACTGTGGAAAATGTGGAAGAATTTGGGAAGCCTGGCTACCTAGGACATGGAGAAGGCTGAGATATTCAATAACTTTTTTGTCTCAGACTTCACCAGCAAGTGCTCCAACCACACCGCTCAAGTCGCATAAGGCAAAGGCAGAGACTGGGAGAATGAAGAACTGCCTCCTGTAGGAAAAGGTCAGGTTAAAGAACATCTAAGGTGCACAATTCCATGGGATCTGGTAAGGTGCACTTGCAGATCCCAAGGGAACTGATGGATGAAGTTGCTAAGACAGTGCTGAGCTCCTACCCATCATACTTGAGAAGTCGTGACAGTCTGCTGAAGTTCCCACTGACTAGAAAAGGGGAGACATAACCTTCATGTTTTAAACAGGGAAAAAGGCAGACTGAGGAAACTAGGTCAGTAGGTCACCTCTGTGTCTGGCAAGATCACGGAGCAGATCCTCCTGGAAAATATGCTAAGGCACCTGGAAAATAAGGAGATGATTGGTGAAAGCCAATCTGGCTTCACTAAGGGAAAAATGTGCCTGGCAAATTTTATAGCCTTCTACAATGGAGTTACAGCATTGCTGGATAAAGGAAGAACAAGTAATATCATCTACCTGGACTTGTGCAAAGCATTTGACACTGTTGAGCATGACATCCTCATCTCTAAACTGGAGACATGGATTTGACAGCTGGACTTCTTCGTGGCTAAGGAAGTGGCTGGATGGTTGCACACAAAGAGTTGCAGTCAATGGCTCAGTGTCCAGAGTCCAGTGACAAGTGGTGTTCCTCAAGGGCTGGTATTGGGACTGGCACTGTTTAACATCTTTGTCAGTGCCATGCATGGTGGGACTGAGTGCACCCTCAGCAGGTTTGCCCACGACACCCAGCTGTGCAGTGGAGGGAAAGGATGCCCTCCAGGGGGACCTGGATGGGGTAGGTGGGCTGATGCAAACCTCATGAAACCCAAGTGCAAGGTCTGGTACAATCAGACCTTGCAAGGTCAGACCTTGCAGACCTTACAAGAGTCAGGGCAACCCCAAGAACAAAGATGGGCTGGACAGAAAATGGCATGAGAGCAGCCCTGAGAAGGACTTGGGGGTGTTCAGTGATGAGAAGCTGAACCAGCAATGTGCACTTGCAGTGCAGAAAGCCAGGCATATCCTGGCTTGCATCAAAGTAGCATGACCAGCAGGGCCAGGGAGGCGGTCCTGCCCATCCTACTCAGCTCTGTTGAGATCCTGGAGTGCTGCATCCTGCTCTGGGGCCCCCAAGATAAAGAGGACATGGACTGTTAGAGCGAGTCCAGATGTGGGCTATGAAGATGAGGAGAGGGCTGGAGCATGTCTCCTATGAAGACAGGCTGAGAGAGTTGGAGTTGTGTATCCTGGAGAAGAGAAGCCTTCGGCGAGATCTTCTAGCAACCTTTCAGTACCTAAAGAGGGCAACAAGAGAACTGGAGATGGGCTTTTCAAAAGGACATGTAGTGATAGTGCCCCACTGCTGGAAGTGTGCAAGGCCAGGATAAACAGGGCTTTGAGAAACCTGATCCCATGAAAGGTCTCCCTGCCTGTGGCAGGGGGACTGGAGCTACCTGACCTTTAAGGTCTATTCCAACTCAAACCATTCTATGAATGTGAGCAGTTAAAAAATTTTAAGGAACTGAGAAATTAAGTCTACATAAAATCCATGGTAACAGAACCTGCAAAGTTAAATAGAAGTCCTTAGTGAGAAGGAGCAGTTTACATTAATTTTTTAGTTCCTTTGGGTGAAGCACAAGTTGTTTTCTGAGTACATACTATGGGTCAAGCATTTTACTTTATAACTGTATGATCATGGCCAGTATTTCTACCTGCTTTCAAAGCACATCTCCTCTCTTCCATTGATAGGAGGAAATTAAAGGAAATGATGACTTGTAAGAAGTACGGGCAGCAACAAACAATTTCCTACTGCGTTTTGAGCACATATTACTTTTTACCACCTACAGTGTTAAGGATCTCAAAATACCATTTCAGGAGAAAAAATAAAGCAGCCATCCATGCCTCCTCCTCCAGCTCTGTTTCCTACTAGTTGGTATACAGTGATGGACCCAAATTGGGATAAAACTGTAATGACAGCTATAAATATTTATTTGAACTGCATTTGCTAGACACTGGTTCCACTGAATTGTTAAAATTATCAGTAGTGGATTTAACAAAATAATACTGTACTCAAGTTGGCCAGGCATTTAAAATTCATCACTGTCTCTTACCTTCTCTTATGGCTGTCTTCTGAGCACAGAGCTTGGCATATCAGACCAATTAGGCAGAACCAAAGTGCTGCTAGTGCAATTATCCTCCAGTCGCTGACGGATTTAATGAGGGGTATGCAGCCCATTGACCAATCAAAACACAGCCACCAGGGACACAACAGCAACCATGCATTCAGTGAATAGTAGTAATTATAGTTTATAGCCTGTCAGTCAAAGAGAAAACAAACATTTATTTGATACTAAACTTGGTGGGGGGGAGAAGTGGGCAACTTTAGTCCATCTCTCTTCCCTCATTTCCCTTGTAACACAATAAAGAGGCCATGAATACTGTTAGACTACAACTATTTACATATCCATTACAATTACAGCTGTGAAATTAATTTTTAATTTTCTTTTGAACATAGCTAGGTGGCTCTCTAGTTCAGAGCAGGGAAATGCAATTCTGTTCTGTCCAACCAATATTCATAAGTAAAAAGTACAATCTCGTACAACAGGAGAAAACATCAAAAGACATCATCCACTGTCTTCATCTTTCATTCTCCATCTCCAGAAAGATCCTTAATGCCACCAGAGGTATATAGCCAAGACATACTCCAAATACACCAGACTAGAACTTTGGGCTATTTTCTTTAGTTGTGAAAGAAGATGAAAAGTCAAGCACAGTATGTGGAAAAGAGATGAAAATCAGCAAAAGCTGATTTCTTGCATGTATGGGAAAAATAGTGAGTAAATGGAAAAGTACTTCAATGTGTACAGTGCATGCTAAATTGAGTGCAAAGAATATACACGGTATACTATTTTAAAAAAATTGCAGAGAATCATCAGAGCAGCACAGGTGAAAGTGACTCATCACACATCTCTTGAAATGTAAAAACTGCCCACTTTATTGTTTCTCAGAAGCACAGAAAACTTAATTTTATGACAAAAGACAAACATTCTGAGCTGGCTGGAAAAAAGCAACTTTGTAACTTACTCTTACAAACAGACTGTCAGCAAATGAAGCTGGGTTGTCTACTTCAGTGAAAGCTGGTGGCCCTGTGCCCATAATCCTCCAGCGGATATAAAGTATTCCGGCCCCTCCACACATCAAAAGAGTTATCCTGAAAAGCAGCCCCTTCCTTAACAGCCCAGCATTCTACAGGAAAGAAAGAAGGAAAAAAAACCCCACCTCATATAGAAACAGTATTTGTTCTCTTACCCAACACATTCACATCCTTTTCATCTCTATCTCAAAAAGATATTCCTGTGTATTTTTGCTATTAGACTTGACATTTTAATGGGAAAGTATTTTTTGCAAATATCTTCATTTCCTTCTCAATCAGTAAACAAAACTTGTTACTTCAAGAAGACTCTCTTCTACAAATCCTCTGTAGTTCTACAGCTGATGTAGTTTTACATGGAAATTTCTGACAGGGAATTTGAACAGAATACAGCCTTTAGTATACAGCATATTTAATTAATTTATCTTTTCTTTCTAAAATGGAGGATGAGTAACTTGGGGACTTTGTTTTAAATAGCTATTTTCAGCTGTCTGCTTGTCATGGAAAAATTTTGTCCACTTAGGTATCTTTAGAGGTAAAATTACAGGCATGTACCAAGAAAACTGCACAGTTAGGAACTGGAAGGGATTAGAAACTGAATTAAAATTTTCACACTCAAAAACTTGATTAAAAAGCTAATGGCAGAGAGGCACCCAAATCACTTACTTCAGGGTAAATGACCCAAGATCAGAAAAAGTATAAAATTGTGTTTGATCTATATTAACTCAGTTGGTTTACATCATGCATTTTATAATATACCCTTCAGGCTGTAAAGAAGGCAAGTCACATTAAACATAAAGAAGTGATGGTGTAGACAGTAAATCTGACAGACTTTTATATCTTTTTCTCTAGAATGTATAACATTTTTCTCCAAGCACACATATCATTTTCATAAAAGATAAACCAAACAAAAAACCAAACCCAAACAAAAAAAACCAAAACAGTGTATCCTGCAGAGATTCTTGAAGCTTCACCACTGGAGACTGGAAACAGAATCATCAGTAAGTATAACAATCCACCAGTCAAAGCTTTAAGATGGCACAATGATTATGATTACCTCTTAGTGGAATATGCTCTTTAGCAAGGACCACCATAGCTGTTTAGGATATCAATATCAGCTTTGTCTATAGTTTAAAAAAAAAAAAAAAAAGGTAGGCTTCCTGAACAAAGGCAGACATCAGTGCACTGGCTGAAGATACTTATTTTCTAAAAGGATGAAAAAGTTAAATTAAAAAACAATTTTCAGATTGCTTTTTAGCATTTGTAATTGACAATGGAGTCATGATAAAATATTTAGTCGAATACCTAAGGATAAAGCAATCTGTAATTTTGATTTTATGTAAGCTAGCCTTTGTGCTCAAATGATTGCTTCCAACCTGGACATCTCAGTAACCAAAGTTACTACAAGGAGGATTTAGGAATGGTTTTCCTGTAAAATAGGTTTTGGAGAAAATTGTACTATGAAAAAAACCCATATATAGTGAATATTTATAACTGCTTTATGACAGATTGACAACAAAATCTCTTAGCCCAGGGCTTCATTTCGTTTAACAGTACATGCAGTCTCCTAAAGGCCAGATTTCACAATTGCCACAAAATCTCTCAGTAGGCAGAATGTAAAAGTAGAAGTATTATTGTATCGTTTCTGATTCAGAACTATCTGAAATCTGGCATGAAACTGAAACCTGTCTCAATCAAGAAGAAAAAAAAAATGTTCTTACTTGAAGAGATTTTAGGATCTGCCTTTCAACAAAGCAAAACAATCTTAGATACACTTCCTTGAAAAGAGCAGAATAGATTTTTGCAGGTAACAGGAGCTAAAATTAATTACTTCTACCAAAAGAATAAGAAGGAAAAGGCATATCTGATGTTTTCTTCACTGAAACAGAATAATTTAAAAGTTCTTTTTTTAAACAGAAGCACCACACTCTGAGCTCTTCATGCTTAAAGAATAACCCTGCAAAAAGGTTTGACTCTGACATTTCCTAGAATCATAGAATGGTTTGGGCTGGAAGGGATGCCATGGATATCTTTTGCTAGATCAGTTTGCTGAAAGCCCTATCCAGTCTGGCCCAGAACGCTTCCACGGACGGGGTATCCACAATTTCTCTGGGTAACCTGTTCCAGTGCCTCAGCACCCTCATTGTAAAGAATTTATTACTGGTCAAACACTGCAACAGGCTTCCTAGAGAGGTGGTCTCCCTGGAGCCTTCTCTTCTCCATTCCAGAAGGCCACTAAATTAGTCAGGCACGATCTGGTCGTGGTGAAGCTGGGTTGGCTGCCTCCAGCCACCTCCCTGTCATTCACATGTTTTGACATAACTTCCAGGAGAATCTGTTCCATGATCTTACCAGGCACTGATGTGAGGCTGACTGGCCTCTTGTTCCTGAGGTTCTACTTATTACCTTTTGTTTCCAGCACTTCATTCTGAACTAGCTCTGCTTTAGATCCCTACAGCTCTAGATGCTTCCCTTGTCATATTCTAGTTGACCTCAGTCTCCCCAAACAGCAAAACTCCCCAGCATTCCTATTTGCTGCATGAAACACTCCTGTAGTCCTCACTTAGCCCTTACTGGTCAAATCTATTATTTCATTTCTAGGGAACCTGCTTCCCCCTGCAGCTCCTCATTTCACTCCTTACAAAGGAATTTAAAAGCCCCACAGGACTTGTGCCACTCAGAAACATTAGTGAGACTCCTCTGCAGTGAAACCAGACTGAAACAAAGTACACAAAATATTCTTTTGTCTTGTTGAATGTTGGATGAGAATCTTAGCTGTTCAAGAGCAGTGATGCTCTAGTAGGCTGTAGGTCTATTTGGCTGTTATCCATCATTGATCTGAGGCCGATTGTTTCTGTTACTTGCTTGCCAGTGCCAATACTAGGTGCCAGACTCCACTTGAGACAATATCAGATAAATTGACATCAATGAAAGTCAGAAAAATCAATCCCTAGCAACTATCAGTGCTTACCTAACTTTTTCTTTTAAACTACAAAGCTACTAGGACCCATTAACATAATATGTTTTTAACGTACTTGTCTAACTACATCACTGAGAATCTGAATAAATCTCTCCCTCTCTTTATTCTGACCAAATCATACCAAGTACCATTTCAGGTGTATAGTTACTGACCCTGGAGAACTTGCTGGATCAAGCAGTCTGCTGTTCCATACAACATTTTTAACATATTGTTGAGAAAATTGTGGAAGGGGTTTCACTTTTCAATGCAATTCCAACAATACCCCATTACTACTTGTGTTGCTGTAAAGATGCCTTACTAGGCTTTTTTGGTTGGTTGGTTGGTTTGGGGTTTTCTTCCTAATTCTCAACAACAACACAACTGCCAGAAGCTGAATCTTTGTCTTTTAGGACATAACTATCTGAATGGCTACAATGAACCAAATTTGTAAGAATGAACAAAATGTCCAAGGACTCACCTCCAATGACTTGTCCTTATACATGAACTTTCGAATGAGCTCCAGAAGATTTATCTTGTTAATCACCAGTGCATCAAACACTGCATTCAAACCCTAAGGAGCCAAGAGAAAAATAACAGCATAAGATGAAGCAGCTAACCACAAGTATTTTCTTTTAAATACATCTTGAATTGAATTATTGTATATCTTAATTCTGATTCCAAATAAGTAGAGAGATACATTGGTAGTAATGATGGCAGAATGGTAAATGGAGCTCAGATTAGTAGAATAAAATTTTACTGTAATGGGAATTCTCCTGCTACATGGAATAACCCTTCAGGGAATACCATGCACTAGCAAGATAGATAACATATGCATGGTCACAACAGAATTCTGCTCTCCATCTTCTTCCACAAATGTTCTGCAGTGCAAATGCTGCATTCAAAAGGTAAGGCTTCTATCAGTAAGGTGGAGTTTCTTTAAGCCCTCTACTTATTTTTTGTATGGTATGTTGTATGGTATTTTTGGACTTCCAGGTTTCAGAAATACTGTTTTTAAAGGGTACAGACAAAGGCTGAGAAATATTTAACAGACCTATCAGGCTTGTTTTTCTTGCAATTACATCAATAAACACAGTGCAAGTTGCTGGGGAAAAATAAAAAAAAACCCCAAGAGTTCTGCATGACATCAGCCACTACACATAAAATTAGAACATATTCAGTGTTTTGCAGGGTTACATTTGCACATCACTACCTCCAAGCAGGCAAACAAAATGTACAAATGTGTCCAGGGGTAATTCTACAGAGGCAAAATTTACTGGTAAAATCAAACCTTAGCATTTCTGCTTCAAAGTTTCAGCATATCACCATGATAATTCTTGAGCCTTTATCCTATATTCTAATAATTTCAGAAATTACCTCAGTGTTGTAAAGACTAAATAGAAAAAAACCCCAGTAAATCTAGTTGCAGGTGAATCAAAGAGCTGGTACACTGGGAGGCCACAAGCCCCTCACTAACAGTCAAAGGGAAGGGACAGAAGATAGGTTAGAGTGTGGCTTGGTTCCATGTAGAAAGGCCACTTGCCAATTAAAAGGCTTTTGGCTCACTCAGATGGAGATAGGAAGGCAAGAATTCTACTGAAAATCACATTCAGCCTCCAAGTAATCTTTTCCATGGGTGATTTAGCTCTTTATCCCTCTGACCTGTGCCCCTTAGCACAACAATAAACATAATCATTCTAGCAGTGCAACAACAAACAAATAAAATCCCAAATCCAGTAATAGTTCTGCATCTGATAGCTCAAATAGTTACTTCATACTGCTAGAGTAAATAATTACACATTTTAAGACAATTCCTTATGTTTTCGTTACAGACACCTTTGAAAAACACATCACTCTACAAACATCTATCCAAAAAGGTCCCAAATCAAGAAGTTTTCTGTAATTTCTTTCTCCTTTTCTTCTAGCAAGGACAAGAGGGCCATTGCTGCAAAGAATTTTCTGATTCTGTTGCTTATCTATGTCAGCTAAAGCTGTAACCTGGATTTATTGATAAAGATATATGGCTATATAAAAGGTAAAAATCACAGATACAGCATTTCAGGTGGCCAGTTTGGTCACCCAAAACAGCATTGTCTTCACTGAAGTTATAAAAAGCCAGACCACAATAAACACGAACAATAACTACATCTGTTTCCACAGACAGATCCTTAAATAAGGGACAAAAGGAAGAGATGCAGTACTAGAAGTGCTAATTAGGCCATAATGTAATTATAATTAGGGCCATAAACAATGGCCCTAATTATAATTACACTGTTCACAAAAGCAAGGGAATGGAGCTTTTAAAAATGCTCGCCTCCAGTTATATCTTTGTTCATGAGATTGAACTTTTCTTCATAAGACATTTGTAGTCCTGCTATCTCAAGAATTTCGTTCAAAAACAAGGGGAACAAAAGTGAAACTAACACTGTAAAACCTTTAGACTTTGCAAAAATATATGCAACTTGCTTACAAAATTTAAAGGGAAAAACTCTAACAGATTGGCAAAGATACAGTTAAGACAGATCTACAAGAATACTGCTTTTTGTCAACAATAATTAGTTTTCTGAACAGAATAAAAAGCTGTTCAGAAGATTAATTTCTGTAGACTTTACAACTATACCTGACAGATGTTGAGGTGAAAATTCAGTTAATAAGAGAATTCTTACCAGTATTGTAATTCCTTGTTCTTTGCACAGCATGGCTATTGCACCTAGGACAACACTCACCAGCACCCAGAATACAGAAAATGTATGTCCTTCCTTATCTGTTAAAATAAAGAATGCCATATCTTTGGGCATTTTATACATTTAAAGGTAAATTAAAATAAGAATTAACAAAATAAACACCATTTAGTATCACAGTCTTTTCTACCAGTCAAGATCTGGGCACACAGACTTAAAAAGCATAGGGCACCTCCTGCAATATGCTGGCATTTGTCCCTTTATTGCAGTAATTTTCTGTTCTTGGAGACATTAGAAATGTCCCTATTTGCTTGATGTTTTAGCCAGATTAATTAGAACGGCAGAAGCTTCACATAATTTTCACAATTTGTCATCTGCAAAGGTTAATTCCCAATATTTAGGGACATTTGTCATCCTTAGAGCTCTGTCATTACTGGCCGCTCTCTTCCAAGCTACCATAAGAACAAGAAATTCTTTATAATAGTTACTCATGAAGAGTCACACACACAAACTGTTTTAACTGCAGTCTAGTCTACAAAGGCACAATGAGCTGCTTCTCCAGAGCTGCTGCATTTAGCAAGTGTCTCATGTCATTTTATTATCACTGCAATAGAATGCCATGGAGCTCAAAAATGTCAGCAGCTGAGCAGAAGCAGTTAGTCCTTGCACTCAGGAAGCAGTTTTACAGCAGGATGAGGAACTCTGGGGTTAAGAGATCAAGAGCCACTACAGCTTCCACTCAAAGAAAAGGTCTTTAAAGACTGTACCATGTAGCTGATTTTGGGTACTACAAGCAGGCATATCTGAGATGAATATAACAATCAACCCTACTTCAGCCAAGGTGCTTATCACACACAGAATACACAGGTACTTCACACAAAAAACATATCTGTCACAACCTCTACTCCATAGGTGCAAGCAACAGAGGAAAGCACTCTGCTCATTCAGAGGCAGTTTCTTGATTCAAGTAACAGGGGCTCTACAGGCATCACAAGAATCAAACTTTAACTTGGCATGTGAAAAAACAAAGTTGAACTCTGCATTCATTGACTGAATCCCTTTCCTACTTTCCTTGATCTCTAGAGCAATTCTTCTCTACTGCTAATGCTGGTTTGACCCTCAGTGCTTAAAGAGAACTAAAATAATGGTCTGTGGAAAGGCTAAATGGCAAGATTAAGATATTTCAACAGAAGTAGGCACCTACACTTAAGCTAGTACACTAGGCTTCCTTTATAACTGTCCATGGGAAGAGGACACCTTTAGGGATTAAGTTACCTAATTAAATGCAGCTGAACACCCTTCAGAGCTGTAACTACAGGGAAACCAGTACACTACCTCAAATGTTGTTGGGGTCAGATACAAATCATAACCATTAAGTGTGAAAAAGATCTGCTGACATTGGCCTCCTCTTTCATTTTGAACTAGGCTACTTCTTTTGTAGCAGAGAGATCCAAACTTTTAATACAAATATGTCAAAGGACAGGTTTTGAGGTTACTTCTAACCTAAAAAAAACCTTAGCTAGGACTTCTACAGCTTTAACAGAGTGAACACTAAGATGTTTGAGATTGTTGCAATACATAGAGGTCATTTGATCCTTCTCCCTCCACTCCAAATTATGTCTCCAGAGGTGAGGTAAAACTTAACATTAGAGGTGTAAATGTTATAAAGATAAAAGTAAGTCTTCTTTTAGGAAAGAAGTCATACACATCTGAATAATGCAAAAAAAAAA
>VZRH01005651.1:1208550-1230763 GCA_013397555.1 Urocynchramus pylzowi | reverse complement strand
GTCATACACATCTGAAAAAAAAAAAAAAAAAAAAAAAAAAAGGGAAGAAAATACAAAATACATAATGACTAAAGAGACATTGGAAGTAGAAAAATTAAAATGCAACGGGAAAGTCCAGCCCACATCAATTATACAGAAGAATGGCTGAGGGTTGTAACTCATGGAGGAAGGAGCTTCAACATTCCATCTGTAAGTACTGCTAAGACAGAAAGAATTCTGTCTAAATACATCCCTTCAAGGAGCTTTTCAGACTCTGCAGTACAACACACTGTTCAGCCAGTTCTTGAAAACTAGTTTTGGGGTGTTTTGTTTTGTTTTGGTGTCTTTGTTGTTGTTTTGGGTTTTTTTTTATGTAGAAACCAACTAGCACAGAGAATGCAAGTATAGAAGGCACAGTCATTGACTGTGTTCACAAAATGACCATCAATCATCCTTAGTAAGTGTAAAAAGGAAAATAGTGAAGACAGCCAATGGACTTTTACTGTGTTTATGGAAGTAGACATTCTTCCATTGAGAGGTTTCTTCTTCTCAGAAACAAATTCCAGTGGAAAGGAGTTAGGACAACTAAGCACTTTCAGAGAAGCAGTATTCAGTACACAAATACAAATTATCTTAACACAGAAGATAGTAGGAAGTATATATAGTAAGAGACCAGCTGGCAATTCAGAAATGCTTTGATGATTCAAACTATAAGAGTAATAGTAAAAAGGGAACTAGGTCAAATCTTCAAGGACAAATGTAAAAACAGCACATTCATACAGAAAATCTAACACAGAAAGGTCACATTGCAAAATGAGGAAAGGTAATGTATGGAAAGAAAAAACCCGCACAATTCCACAGATATATTAGTAAGAAGAATATTGAAGAAGGAGTTATTCCAATATTCATTGAGAAATAAAATGGACATTGCCAAGAAAACAGAAGTGTTCTGTGCCTTTTTCCTTCATTTTTTCCCAAAAAGGTCAGTTGCAATCAGATGGCAAGTACAGCATCAACAGAAAGGGAGGAAGAACAAAAGCAAAAGTAGTGAACTACAGACAGAATTCATAGAGGAGTTAATCTGTTTTAAATTACAATTGGTTACACTCACTCAACAGGTCCTGTACAACCCAGAGTAACTTCAACTGTTACCTCTCAGAAATTATGAAAAATTCATGAGAATCCAGGAATCTCAAATAAAATAAAACAATGCCTACCTATCTACTTTTGAAAAGGAACAAAAATACAAAAGGATAGACTACAGATACAAAGCTAAGCTGACTGGTCAAAATTACAAAAAAATCACTACACCTAGACAAAATATTTTCTAGGTGACACTCTAAAACATAAAAGAATATGATTAATTGTTTGCCAAATATTTTAATCATTTATATAGAACTAAGTATAACTTTTGACTTGGACAGAAAAAAAGAAGTCTTCCTGATAAAAGGAAATCTGTAAACATCCTATACCTTGACTTTGCAAAAGCATGAGAATAACACTGGATGCAGTGTGAAATATGCCACAAAAAAAAAAAAGGGCTGCATGAAGTTGTTATATAATGGGTACAAATAACAGCTGGAAAACTACAGTAAGATACTAGCTTGCTGTGAAAAAAAGTAGAGATAACATTCTGTACTGGATTCTTCCTTTGTCTTATCTCCATTTGGAATAAGAAATATGCTTATTAAGACTAGAAAAGCTGCCAGGCTGCAATGGCCAGGAAACATACAAAGGAGAAATCAGAATTCCATTAACAAACTGGAAAAAAACCACAGAATCATATAATAGCTTGGTTTGGAAGGGACCTTATGGGTGATCTGATTCCAAACCCCCTGCCATGGGCAGGGACACCTTCCACTAGACCAGGTTGCTCAGAGTGCCATCCAATCTGGCCTGGAGAAATGGTCCAGCCAAATAAAAGAAAACTGAAGCCATTCAACAGGCACACACTCAAAGTTGTGCATAAACAAGTTTGTCTTTGTGTGAACATCCCAAGTCTCAGATGCAAGAAATATGTCAGCTTGCCCAGCAAAGTCAAGCTTAAGCATGGACTTGCCAAGATGATAAAAACATACAGAGAAAGAGAAATAATGAAGGTCCCAAAAATTGAGCATCAAAGACCTGCACTTCAGTAAGGCCTTTGACACAGTTTCCCATAAGATCCTCACAGAGAAGCTGTTGCTGAACAGGCTGGATGTGCAGACAGTGAGGTGGACTGAAAACTATCTGAATGGCTTGTCCAGAGGGTGGTGGTCAGTGGCACAAAGTCTAATTGAAAGCCAGTGTACTCAGGGGTCAATACTGGGTCCAGTCCTATTCAACACCTTCATTAATGACTTGGATGATGGGGCAGAGGGCACCCTCAGCACATTTGTTGAGGACACCAAGCTGGGAGGAGTGGCAGATACACCAGAGGGTTGTGCTGCCATACAGAAGGACCTGACCAGGCTGGAGATATGGTCTGGCAGGAACCTCATATGGTTTAATGAGGGGAACTGCAAAATCCTGCAGTAAAGCCTCCTGGATAATTGACTCTAGGTGAACCTCTGTGGGCAGGTCAGCTCAGGTGACCTCAAGAGCCCTCCAACTTAAACCACTCTGTGATTCTGTAAACAAGATCTCCTGAAAAGCACAATCTCTGTTCCTTTGTTTTCTTTTGCAGGCTCAAAAAATCAACAGTTATACAGAGAATTGTAATATTATCAAAATTCATCAGTGATTCAATTTCAAAGAGAAAGAATTTCAATTAAGAAACATTTTATTCCATGCTTGTTCCTGGGTCAATATGCACAACACCCCTCCATCCCCACCACCCCCTGTCTCAACTGCAGAAATCTCAGTAAACTTGGCTGGCAAAATAGATACAAAAGACCATCATTCCATTTTACCTTTTTTAAACAGTGAGTTGAAAATGTAAAGC
Source organism: Urocynchramus pylzowi (assembly GCA_013397555.1). NCBI lineage: Eukaryota > Metazoa > Chordata > Aves > Passeriformes > Fringillidae > Urocynchramus > Urocynchramus pylzowi. The sequence continues at coordinate 1,227,861 of VZRH01005651.1, read as the reverse complement.
ACTGCATAAGTGCTTATTATGAGATATACACATGCCAACAGAAGTAATCAGTCTAACAAAGCATATTCCCCTAACATGGTGCTGCTTCCCACCAGAAAAATCTTGTGTCAGAAAACGAAACTGATCTCTCATTGGCACCTGTGACTGGTTGAAACTGGTACACCATATTGTGAGTGGGCATTTTGCCACTCTAACAGATGGACAAAATTGTAAGCATGCCAAAGAAATAGAGTACTTGCTTATTTTTCTTTTAAACTGGAAAAATATAGTGTTTCTACACAAACCCAAAAAGCGTTGCTCAGATGGTCCCCCTTTAGGAGTAAATGAAGTCTGAAAGTTGAGGGGATTCAATAAAATACCTATGTAAACAATAAACAAGCCATGAGAGCTCCTCCATTTGGACTGCCAGACTTGAGTATAAGCATTTCTAGGGCAAAGATGCATACACAAAGTGTTTTATAGTGAAGAATTGACTGATCCTAAATTTATGAGCAACACATTGACAGTGCACTTAATACTAATCCTATTTCAAGAGACCTTATTTTCTGGTGTCCTAAATACACAGGTCAATGAAAACAAACTCCTTAGAAGTGAAGCATATGAAGAAAATGCCACATTTGAACTACCAAGCTTAGTCTTATTGTAAAGCCAAACTAACAATATCCAAAGCAATTACTATCAATTCAGACACTTGGGCATTCAGCATTTCCTTCTTCCAATCCAGCTGAGCAACTTAAGAGTCAGCCAGGTGACAGCTTGGAGCAGTTTATGGAGTCACCATCTTCAGGTGAAACACAGCAACTGATTCTGTGAAAGCACCTACTCCTCTGAAGGTTGAAGCAAAGTAAGTTATGTTGAGTTCCTGCAGGAAGTTTTAATTTTTAAATGAAATAGATCCCTAACACTCATCTATTCCAGTAATGTGCCTTGTCTGTGGGGATGGTGTCTTCCAACTAAACTGCTACAAATATTCTTCTAATCAAGCTCTAAGAGTTCCCTGCTCATGAATTGCTAAGCAAAATGGGAAGAATTATCTAGTCTTAAAAGATCACATAAGAATCCACTGTTAGAATTAAATTAAGCCCAAGATCTCCTTGTGTCTCCAAATGTACATACTACTGCAGTTCAGCTCAGTGTTTCACTTAATAATGATACTACAGTAGGAAATGCCATTCCTAAACATATCCTAAACATATCCATCTCAAACTCATTACCTAGAGGCCACACTGAAGGAATCATCTATCCCCTGCATTACAACATCATGGAGAAATGAAAGTTAGCATTAATTCTACCAGAAAAAAAGGTCATTGTCTTTCCTTAGCCAACTAAAATCATAAAATTGTTAGGCTTTTTGCTTACAATCATCCCCTCCCAATGTGTTCAAATATGAACGGTAGGGCACACAGATGAAAAATCAGGGCTCACATGTTTAACAACAGTAAATACCTCTTCACCAATTGCACAATAGCTAACAAATTTCCCATATCTTAGCAATGATCTCTTTCACACAGGAGACTTAAATGTTTCCAATCTGTAGGAAAATTTCCATAATATAAACCTCCAATATTCACAAAACTCATTGTCTCTTTGCATGCTTTATTAAATTAGCAATGAACTAGTAGATGATTGATTGACATCTACACAGAACAAAACAAAACAGAAACACACAAGCAGAACAAAGTAATTTTTAGATGTCACAGCAGATGAGCAAAGAGCTGATCCCGTATTTAATATCTGCACCAATATTATTCACATGGACCAAGTCATGAACTCCTCATTTTACCTCATTCAGAGATTGCCAATGCAGATGGCAAATACATGCAACTGGATCACTGTCAAAACTAAAGACAAAGGAAGGCAAAAAATGAACACTACAGCAGTTTTAAATTGCCTTATGAATTCCCAGAGAAGCTGCATTAAAATTCAACAAAGTTAATAACCCACAATTCCCTTCAGAACATACCTAAACAGTTGTCAGCTCTTGCTGTCTCCAAAGCCTATGCAGTGGATTTGTCCCCACAGTTGTGTTTAAAACAGCAGGACAGAATGAGAACAACAGATTAGTTCCTTGCAATTATAGATGTTATCCTTTCAAAGATGCTAACTTCAAAAATGGTATACTGGGAAAAAGTAACAGAATTGTAGAACTTCAGTAAGACATAATTATAGCCCACATAATTAAATGCCTNAAAAAAAAAAAGCTTCAGATTCTGGCTAAAAGAAACTGTCTACCTAAAAATCCACTGAAATCACAAATAAATCAGCTAAACAAGCTGCAGTATATCTTGAGCTTTAAAAAAACCATTCTTTTCCTTTGGAAGTCTTCCAGCCTGACACTTATTTTTCTGATCTCCTGACTGTTTTCACTATTATATATACTTTCCCCATAGTACAGAAATCCTCCTCAGACATTTCATGAGTTCCTACTCCCACGCAAAAAAAAAAAAAAAAATCTTTATATTCATTTTCTCAAGCGAAAAGAACTAACCAGTCTCCCACATATGATTTTTGACCCCTTTTCTTTGAAGAATAACAATTCATTAACTGTGTCTAAACTATTGAAACATATACAGATTTTTTCAACTCAGTCATACACAAATTTCACATTGCCTTGCTGAAGGAATAGTCAAGTTCTTTATTAAAAACTTGGGTAACCTGTCTGCTAATAGCATTGGATAATATCCATTTGGATACCAGGATGCTGCTGGTAGCCAAACAATATATGTTACTGACCCAACCATATCAGTAGCATCACATCAGGCTTTTCAATGTTTGTTTTACTCAGATGCTCACTTTAAGTTCATTAAATAAAAACAAACTGGCATCAAACAAGTTTTGGTAACTATATTCAAAAGACAATACAAATGCAGTTCACAAATCTTGATGGTCTTAAGAGTTGTACCCTCTTTTAAACGCTCTAAAAGAGTCACCCTACAATGTGTCTATTTGTAACAGTTAAACAACAAAAAAGAAATCAACCTTTGATAATTCTTTTCCCACTCTTTGTAAAAATTTGGTGAGCTAAGCTCTATATAAATGTGACAGCCAAATCAGGAACAAAGACACACGCAGTTGACCTACAGTTTAGGGCCACACTTGCCTTTAACATACAAAAAGCCCAGCAGGACAAAAGGAAAAAGGATGTTGGAACAATCCACTTTTGTGTAGGATCACCATAAAGCATCTCTATTCGATTAGGAACATAAACCTGATACCTGAGGGGTTTTTTTGGTTGTTTTGCTAAATGTTTGGCTGTTTTGCTAAAAACCCCTGAGGGGTTTTTGGCTGTTTTTCCCCTCTCTTTCTCACAAACAAAGACTATTTCACAAAGATAAATTACCTTCTTGGCCTGACCTAGAAAATTATGTAGTAACAGCTCTTAACTTGCTCTAGAACAAGCAACATGCATTGGCAATATCACAGACATTATGGATCTTGAGGATTTGACATCAGCAAGACAACATTCTAAGAGAAGAAAAAGTACTTTTTCTTTGCTGCTTAGGAGACATTGTCTAAGTCTCCTTTTTAAATTATATGTGCATATTTTTAAAATGCACATTCTTGTATTCACAGTGAGACTAGCTTCCATTTGGGATTCACTCTCTTAATCTATACAGAATCAAACTCAGCTAAAGTCAGATAAAAGTTCTTTACTCCTTATTTAACCTATTATTTGAGAGTACCTAGAAGAATAGTTCACAAAAGAAGGAAATTCATACCAAGGGTAAAACTTTTTATTTACTTTGCAAACCCACTGAAGAATCATATTCTACCACAGCCACTTCCTCATACTTGGTTACCTTTTCCTAAAACCTTTAATACAAAGAATCACAGGAACAACTCGGTTTGGAAGGGGCCTCCAGAGATCACCAGGTCCAGTCTTTGTGAGAAAGGGACCTTCCAATCTTTGCAAGACAAGATCACCTAAAACCCTGTCCAAATGCATCTTGAAAACCTCCAGCCATGGGGACTCTGCCACATCTCTGGGGAGACTGTTGCAGTGATTGACTGTACTTTTTACAGCTCTTGCTGTAAAAAAATTCTTCCTTACATCAGGGTGAAGCCTTTCCCAGTGCAACTGCACCCATTGCCCCTTGTCTTTGTCACGTAGCTCCTCGTGAAAAAAGAGCCTCCCTTCTCTTTGTGGCTGCCCTTTCCAGCACAGACACAACTCTTTCCTACACAAGCACTCATGTTCAAACAGCTGCAGGCTGGACCAACCTCCCCCCTACACAAAGGAAAAAAAAGAATATCATAAGGGCAGCAAGAAAAACTGCCTGTGGTCTTTGGTGGGGCTCAGCTAGAGGACAGATGGATACAATGGTGAACAGGACTGTTGTTTGCAGGGGCTATGACAAGCTGGAGGAATGGGTCTCATGAAAATCAAACAGAACACCATGCAACAATTAAGGCCTGGGCAGCAGCTCTGCAGAAAAAGGTCTGAAATGCCTGGGTGATAAGCTCCTGGCTGATGAGTCTGTAGTGTGCCTTTGCAGCAATCAAGGTGAAACACTCAAGTATGTAACTTGGATACAAATTCTAGTGGACAGAGGAAGTCTAAACTTCTTCAAGGAGTTGCTAAGGGAAAAGCAGGCAGTGAAGGTGACAGTAAACATTGAAAACTGACCTGAAAGACAATGCTGGCAGACTGTAATTTTCCTTGGCAAAATCACTTAAAAAACATCTGCTCCCCTATTATCATGTAATGCCCAATAAAAATCAGTAAGGGCTGCTAAGTATCTTGTCTTTGAAACATTTTCCTTTTTCTGTATCAATGACACAAATTTCAGTCCAAGAATATTATTACATTAACACTGATTTCTAAAGACTATTAAACTTGCCTTCACAAGCTGAAGAATATCCTTAACCAGAATACGCATCCTTAATAATTCCAAAGATGTCCTCTACAGCAAAATAATTAGAGGGTCCTATATAATTGTCTCCAGTGATCATCCTAAGAATTTGGCTCTTGAGTTCTTCAAGCAAAGATTATTACTCCTGACATATAAGCCTACCTGTCTACCCAAGACACTGGAAAACAGATAAGGCAATATTTTGATTTGTCTTACTCTACCAGTAATAGAAGAAACATCATAAGCACAATCATATCCAATAAAATAGGTGAGAAAAGAATAAACAAACAAGCAAGAACCCAAGGCCAGTTTTCATCAAGAAATCATTAGCTCAGTTGAAAGAAATTAAACCTACTCAAAAGGAAGAAAAATATATTCGAAGTAGACAGGAATCATCCTAAATAACATTTGAAATGGCAAGATAAACTTATTACGTTTGCAATAGAAATATGTGCAATAGTTCCAGACAATCTAAACTGAAGCAGCAGGAGCTGTTCACAGCATCTCACAGCTCACTGTGGACTAACTCACTCCCCTCAGCCCACACTGAGGTCTCTGTGATGCCACAAATATGCTGTTAAGCCAGATCCCAAAGTCAGCTGAGGTACCTCTGAAATACCCTGCCAGCTCTGGTGAATCATGACAGCCATGCCTATGGAATGACAGACAAGCTCCTCACAACACAGCTCCTTGTGGCTTCACCAAATGAGTCCTGTATTTTGTGTGGTAGAGCACATTCAGATACCAGACTGCATGTCCTGCAAAGCTTTCCACAGTCATGAACTCCTGCTTTCCTGTGTGCTTATTTAACAGAGCCCCCAAGATAATTTCTCCACAATTGTATTTGAACTGCCAACCTGCATTCAGACCAAATAATACCACGGATCTGAAAGCTCACTGGAAAAAACATCTACCAAGGAATTGTTCATGTTAAACACAGCTGTCTTACAAAAACGATAAGTAACACTATATTCAGCATTATATGCCAGCAGTTGCATATTGCAGGAATCCAGAAGGCTTAGTCATAGGAATAATTCTTTGCAATTCATTAAAAATACAAATAACGTTCTGAAAAACTGAGTCCCATTTAAGATATCCCAACATAATGGCATAAAGAGTAGTAAAATATTTAAGCATTTACATTTGCAGGTTTGATTTATTTCTAAAATACTTATTAAAATATTTCATTATACTTCTAAACAGTAAAACATTTAGTAAATAAGCCTATCATAAAGTGGACTTTGCTTAAATTAAATTCAGTGTTTAACAAGAATTAGGGACAGCAACTTTTTCAGAATTTCTAACAATAAATAGCTGCTAAAGCAGGTTTGTAAAAAATATATTTTGTGAGGGTAAACAAATCAATCTGACATTTTAAATTTTGCTATACTTCACTGTAACGTACAAATGCTGAATACAAATACAATAGGAAATTAAAGGGGCAAACAGAATGCTTACTTTCTTTAAATGCTTTACAGTAGCCAAGGAATGACAACAAGAAGAACAGGGCACACAGTAGGTCTGCTCTGCCAACAATCCCAGCAACCTTTAAAAAAAAAAAAAAAAAAGTAGTTTCAAATTATCAGATTTTTATTCTTAAAAATCCTGAAGTAAAGGAACGCATACAAAGTGAAATATATAATAGAATATAAATGTATCACTTTTTTTTCTTTAACTGGATGTAATGGATTAGTTATATCCAGTTTTTTAGATGGATACTATTTTTTATTGGGTATTGTTTAGTATCAACTACATAAATGGTTTGGCTCTGGTTTATGAAAATTTTAGTTTATGGAATTTTTTTTTAAGAAATGAAGGAGGACTTCACCGCATAAAATTTAGACTCTACACAATTCCATCTGTTTTTTTGGATCAAATTGCATTTCATCAGAACACTTAGAAAATATCAAAATATAAACCAGTCTGGGTTGGAAGCAACTTTAAATATCATTTCCTTCCAACCCCTCTGCCTTTCTCTAGACCAGGTTTCTCAGAGCTCCATCCAACCTGGCTGTGAACACTTCCAGGGATGGAGCATCTACAACTTTTTTGGGCAACCTGTGCCAGTGCCTCACCACCCTCACACTGAAGAATTTCCTCCTAATATCTAATCTAAAACTACTCTCTTTCAATTGAAGCCATTACATGGCTTGGAAGCCAAACATCCTGAACCACAATTAAATTAGCAGCTCTGCTGAAACACAAATCAAAACCGTTCACTTTCAGAAGACAAGCCAGCCTTCAAATTGCAATCTGAACACTCAGGATGACAAATACCTTCCAGCTTGCAGATTCAGGGGAAAAAAAAAAAATAAAAATTCCCCCTCTGGCAGTCTTTTGTGTTGTATTAACTGACTGCATTAGAGCTATCTCCAACTGCATCTTGAAACAGAAGTTGTACTAATGCAAAAGAAAATGAGAAGCACATCCTGGGACCTCTGTACTCAAGATCTGTGCCAACCTATTTAAATCAAGTGCCATCTCAGGGCTATCTGTAAGCTTTGGTTCAAGCCCCTAAACTGTATTTACAATAACTTGCTGAGACAGAGCAAGACACTTTTGGATCTTCAATTCTCAATTACACAAGTGTCAGGATAGCACCACAAATTTTTTGTGAAAATCATGACATGGAGCTGGTAGGGGTCTGTAGAAGCCCAGATGTTGGAACCTCACTAGAACATACACCCAGAGCAAGGATCATGGAAATACCCCTTATTTTTCAGTCTAGCTCTGCTTCCTGGAGTGCTGAGTTCCATGTTTTCAGGAGATGTACAGAAGCAGGGCAGAACAGCTACAGGTTTTCTTTTTAAATTCATTTTTTGTGATCATATTTCAGGGACAAAAGCAGAAACTTCAGTTCTCGTATAGTATACAGTCGTCCCATTTTGTGTGTGGAACAGAAAGAGGAAAGCAAAAAGGAAATGGGCATTTTTTGTGTCAGGGAAACATGATGGAGCAACTATTTCGAAATAACATCAGAGAAAGAGAAGTGTAGAGGAATGAGAGTATGACTGATTCCACTGCAGAGACTCTCTCCCAATTTTACCCTCAGCTTTACTTAAACACTGTGAAAGAGGAAACTGTTGGATTCCTAAATTCAGTTCAGAAGAACTTCTACAGCTATGCACCTAACTTCTCTGCTGCTTCTTCTTCTATCATACAAATGAATTATGAGAATTAGCTCAATAGCTGAGGAGTGCTTTGAAAGGTGAAAATAATGAAGTGTCATTCTGCTTCAGGAACCGCTCTTCCTAATGAGATAAAAGTTAAGGTGAGCTGACACAATTTCAAAAATAAATGTCCACTTGTTACAGCAAAGAGATTAAGGGGCTAATAATGCACATAGCCTCAGATGACTCCAACAGCAAAATGTTACCTAAAATGCAAGATAAGGCATATAGATTTTGGAAAAAAGGCAAACAATGGAAAAAAAAACCAAACCAGTTTTAAATTAGTATCAGATATATTATGGTGTTCATGATTCATTTAGCATTTCATCACTGAAGTGTTACAAAGAAAAGGCCTTTTTTAGAGCAGAGAACTACAGCACAGGAGTATTTATTTGTAGGTAGAAAAATTATAGTGTTTTCCTTACATAGGTACTGAAAGCATTTACACCTTTCAATATCTGTTTTACATGACAGTTTGTTTCACTGCATAAACCGAAATCCAAAGCAGCAAACAGACGGATTCTTCACAATTTTATGTCAAAATATGTCATCTCATTTCAAAACCAGGATGTCGGATACTTAAAACTCACAGGTTTAAAATCATAAGGAATGCTCTTTAAAAGATGCTGCCTGACACATACTCATCCTAGAACTGTAGCAGTATAAATGACTTCTTCACTGGAGCAAGATTTATTATTCACCATGTAAATGATTAGAGGCTTTTGTTCATTCCTGAATTTTAGAAGAGGCCTGATATATCAGCGTGCTACTTTTCCCCCCTCTTCTTCCACTTGCAAATGTTTGCCTGAAATATTTGCAAGTCTTCAAATATGCAAGTGGACCACATCACTTGTAATTTATTTGACATGACAAAGGGCTTATTAATATTCTCATGCTGATTTAAATACATTTTTAGAGTCAAATGGAATGCAGAATAAATTTATGGATATTGATAAAGGGGTCAATAGTAGGTCTACTACAAAGTTAAGACTCAAGTGAGAGTTCTCTTGACATGTCAGAACATCAAAAGCACTGAAGACTTGTTTTACTTTACTCTGACATCTAAAACTGGTTTTGGAGAACAAATATGAGGGGCCCTTCTGACACAGTGCACTCTCACAAAGAAGTTATTGTGCAGGCGAGTGAACACCAGAGAATGATTGTCAAGATGTTTTAGCCACACTGCCAGAAAAGGTGGCAAATTACTAATGCATAACTTTGCACCATCTCTAGGTCTCCAGTACATGCAAGGTCTCCAGTCAGCTGAGAGCACAGCTTTCAATAACATTTTCCCCACCAATCATGTGCAGAGCAAATGCAAGAAGCCAAAAACATGGCATATTGTGAATAAATGAAAAATCAGTGTAAAAAATATGTAGAATGTGCACTGAAGGATTCACTGTTCATTGCTAGGACAAAATCAAAATTAAAGCTAGTACTTTTTCTGTAGCTCAGACCTTCCAAATTCTAACAAAACCCCCCAAAACTTTCCCTTACGGTGATAATTTTATATTTGATTTATTCATTATCACAAGGTCAAGAGATCAGTGATGACATTCAGCAAGCCCACTAGCATAAGGCCATCAGATTTTCTAAACTATGAGCACAAAAGAGCTTTTTAAGAACACCATCTTCTCTTCACAGAATTCCCACACAAGGACTTTTTGTTTTGGTCAGATATTTTAACTGATTGCTATATATGTGCCATGCTTCTATTCTGCATCTTTACATCTTTGCTTTTGCCTGCATTATTAAAGGGCCCATTACTGTGAAATTTGTGTTCCCCATGTATGTAATTACAGACTATGATTAAAAAAAAACCCCTTTAATCTTCTCATTCATATTAAAAATATAAACCCAGTTTGATCTCTCATGAAACAGGATGATTTCCAGCCCTTTAATCACTTTCATGGCTCTTCTGAGCACTCTCCAATTTTTCCAGTGTTGTCCTTGCAGCATGGATGCAACACTGAATGCAGTATTCTACTAGTCACATACAAAGTTCATAGAGTGCCCCATCTCCAATTTTAAACCTCTTTGCTTTTTTTACCAATGCAAATGGAAATGAAAAGTTATTAGGGAAATCCAGAAGGTAGGGAAACTCTGCAGCATACTGCTATCCTCCTTTAGTTATTGTACTTGAATGATTTGTGTTCCTTGATAAGGTCTAGCTGGGTGGAATTACAAGCCTTGGATGTACTAACCATAACATTTGATTGTTCTATTAAGACATGTGCCAAGAGAAGTGTTAAGAATATATAAAAGCAATCTGTAGAGAATAAGGCTACTCCAGAATTAACTAGTCAAGATGGTCAAAAACTTCTAAAATAAAAACCTCAGGAGATAATTACTCAATACTTACACACTCGGTGTGCACTGGATGTACAGCAAAGAGCAAAGCAGCAAGAAGAGAGGACTTTGGAGCCAGGTTTAGCCGTCTTCCTTTGCTGCTGAATTGCAATCCACCCAATAATATGGAGAACACATCAACCATCAACACTGAGATAGTACAATGCAGTATTATGTTGATGACATGGAAACCAACTGGGTAGAAGCCTCCAGCAAAAAGGTAATTAATTCTATATAGAAAGAAAAATATTAAGGCTAGGAATTACAACAATGGTTAGAAAAATACAAATAGAAAAACTAAAAAATCCCATAGCAGACACACACAGGGAGAAATAAAGTGGACATCTCAGCACACGTGGAGTCACTATTTAGCCACCACAACAAGACAGAAACAATATCCCAGTCTTTAGGCCACATATTCATAGGGAAAATCACATGAATACTCTATCTATCCTCTCCAAACACGTATCTTAGCATCATTGTGTTAATCATTTCTACAGTTACTTAGAACTGGCTTTTGGTCGACAATGTAACTTCCATGTTGCAACACAGGAGAATCCCGGGGATAAATAACCCAGCCCAGGGAGGGATACCCCTGGGCTCAAGAACAGCCAACTTGATGAAATGTTAATTAAATCCACACAGTGAAGAAACTAATATGCACTGGGACTATGATTTCCATTGACATACTCTCTGAAAGAGGTCCTAGCATGTGGGTACAATCAGTATCCACCCAGAAAATAGCATATCTTGGTAACTGATTTGTGAGACTGGTTAAAGAGAGTTTCATACAAGTATTAGAATCAGAAGGAAGCATAAGTGAAAATTCAGTCTAAATCTCTATTCAAGACAGGAACTCTGCAGTAAAATGGAGGCTGAAAAGAAAAGGGGGAAACTACTGTGCTACTATCCATATGCTTTTATCAGTAGGTAAGTTACACAGAAACTCAGTTAGAATAGGGGATTTTACACAGTTCTTTTGGTCAATGTGCATCTGGCACAAACGAAACCTATTTAAAAACTTAACCTATTATAAATATGATACACATAAAGGTTGGAGCTTAGGGAAATTAAGGAAACCCATTTCTTACTTTGAAAATAGCATTTTATGGGCCATCTCCACAGGCTCATTTATATTTTCAGATATAGTAATGATTGCATCCCAGTTCACTCTTTAAACAAACCAGAATGTTATTAAAGATGGAATATACCACAGAGACAAGGATTAAAAAAAAAAAAAAAAAAAGGAAAGGACGTTCTGTGTAAAGCACTGTAAGCTTTAACAGGTTTATGACTCGGACATGTTCAGTTGCTTATTTTTCTTGATGAAAGCATGAAGAAAGCCCAATAGACAGTGAAACCCACAGTGCTACGTACTTAAAACACTGATACTACCATGAAGGGTCAAAGCTTTTGCTGGAATATGAGGACTAAGAGTGGGAACACTTCTTCTGCACTTACTTAGTCCATGGCTTGGAATGGGCAGAACAAGCACCAAGTCCCCACTGACACCATTGAGTCACAAAGGGAAAATAAAGAAATTAAGACTGAGTCCTCAAATATTCTTTGCATTACAGTGCCAGATTTCTACACGGTCTACTGTTTGCTCAAATCTTTGCACAAAAAAACATGAGCTAAGCATCTACAAAAGTAATCCTCTTAAACCTTTACTTATTTGACAAAACCAGCAAGTTATATATAGGCAGACATTTCACCAGATTTTCAGACACTCGAGTTAGAATATTGGAGTGAAGAGGTGGGAAGACTACACAGTGTGCTGATGGAAAAAGGCCACAGTACCATGATGCTATTTATAAAATAAAAAATTTGACAGGTCAGCAGGAAAGCAGAGAACAAAAACTACAATAGCAATGTGAGTGACAGCATGGCTAAGTGAAAGGAACATACACCTCCTAGCTCCTTGATGATGTGACATACTAAACCACACTGCCCCTAGTACCAGGTATAGAAGACCATTAAGACAAAAATCTCTGAAAAGTAGATGGAAATACAGAATGTCAAAATAATGAATATTTTGGGAAAGAAACCATTGGAAAATTAGAACACCTTTTGAGATTAAGGTAGTGAACTCAAAAATCGTATTCTGGAAAGGTATCCAACTACCCTCCAGCTACTTTGTTCTTGCCTATTTTGTTGCCTCCCCCCTAAATTCAATTGAGTCAATATAGGTTAAAAAATATTCAGACCTCAAGCAAAAATACAAGTCTCACCTGAAAGTTAGGACAGTTAGCGGTCGATATGACTTATGACTGGTATTGCTGCTGAGTTTGCTACCCCAAAAGTCATGATACCACAGGTCACCAAGTGGGGTTTCTGCCCTGAGGTCCTAAAAGAAAACAAATTACCAGATTCTTAAAATTTTTCCTGTGTTCAAAGCAGCTAAACCACAAATTCTAACTAATACAAGCTCACACTAAGATGGACATAGCAGGAGTTTAGTTGGCTCACTACTGACATCTGACCCACGGTGCCTAAGATTGTAATGAAGGTCAAATCTTGAAAGACTGTCATTGTAAAGGTCATGATCCTGGATTCTGTAAGTAGGCATAGCTACATGAAATTTAGAGCTATATTTGCATCAGTTTATAATCTGGTCAATAGCTGAGATATGAAACACATAAACCTCCTTACCTCATAATTTTGCAAAAAGCCTTTGATTTTAGGTGTAGGTTATCTTGCAAAGAAGGCCAACTACAAACTGCTGCAAAATAGACATTTTTTACCAGTGCAATAGCATAACTACTAACAAAAGCATGAAATCAAGGAGACTAAATGTAGGAAATAAGAATCAGCTCTTTTTGAAGCCTTGCTTTGCACAGGACTATTCAAATAGTTGAGGTTGTTTTAAGACTTAATACATGAAATCAAGAATTAACATCTCTATATACTGCTCTAAAAGATTAATAGACAGAAAGGTAATGAATTACTTTAATTTGGGGTGCAATAGGGGCCTATAAAAAACCACTGCAAAGAAAAAGTCTTGCTTGCTTGCTCTTCCCTTTTATCTCAAAGCCAAACTGATAATGAAAAATCCCAATAATGTAGGCTACTAAATGGAAAGTGCACACATTGGAGGAAAAATAAGGATCTTGCTAGCATCTGCCTCCGTTTTCTATGAGGACAAGCTTGGAAGTTCAAACTAACATATACTTGCCCTTCTTCTGCTTCCCTAGTGCAATTAAATACCAATTTATGCTATGGCAAGGTACATGCAGGTTAAAGACACTTGAGACAGAGCCTAAGAACAAAACTATACCAGTCAGTACTACTCCTGCAATCAACAAGTTACTCTGCCCCCACCTTCTGTCCTGAAATTACTGGAGACCAATGAACCAAAGGAGGTTTCATGGGGTTAGCAAGCCTGTTTGTCTATTTGCAAACACAAATAGACAAACAGGCTTGCTAACCCCATGAAAGGTCTTACAAACCCTGGTGCCCTGTCTTATTATTCCTACAACTCCATCTACTTACAAGATTCCCACGTTGCAATTCCCTTGCTTTTATTAATTCCAGCTCCTCTGCAATGCTGCTACCACCTCATTTGCTTCTATAGTATCTTGAGCACTCCTGTGGTCTCCAGTACCTTCCATCTCACCCTGAGCTAGTATTTTTGGCTTGCACGTACTCCCAAATTACAGCCAAACTGCTGGACCCTGATGACTGGCTGCTGCTAAACTGAACTTAAAATAACTGATTTTTTCTTGCTTCTTTAGCAAGAATATTCTTAACATATTCTGACGTTCATCTATCCAAAAATATAAATAAAAAAAATCCAAGAAGAGATTTCTTTCTATCATTTGATTAAATTTGGCCAGTATTAGTCAAATGAATGGAAGTATTCTCTAATAGGTTAATAATCAATACACAGAAAAGAGAGCAGGGCTAAAAGGGCAGTCTGAAAAAACCTTGACTGCAGCTGTCAATTAAGGCCCTCTCAGGGAAATCCTTAAGAAATCAAGACTCACAGGGGATCCTACTTGGGCTTAAGAATTACCAAGGTGAAAAATTTCTTCATGCTCTCATAGATGTTTCTACTGCCAAGTAACAGCTAGAAATTTCTTTCTTCTCCCAGGACTGCAATTTTAGCCTTAGGCACCTAAATTCCTAGATTCCTCATTGGTATGCACAAACCCTAAAGGTCATAATTTGACTCTCAGGGCAGGAACACACTCAACCAGCAGCTCACTAAATCGATACAGCCAGCTTTTCTGGGGCAAGCTGGGACAGGGATGTACACCAACATCCATTGAAGTCCTTGTACTCTGCAGGGGACAGTTGCCAGAGGGTGGTGTGGCCCTCAGACTGTTTTTTCAACCAGCAGCATTGCTCCTTATGTACATAAGGTCTATGAAAGACATACTTTTATAAATGTTAGTACTGGGAAAGAAAAGTATGTCTTCCATGTCACAGATGGTCTTCAATAACTTGAGATGGGAAATGTACAAGGCTTGATTTCTCATTCTGGTACAATCAGCTTTCTTTTGTCTTCCATCGGAAGAAGGCAGAAAAAGCTGAATGCACAAAATTACTTAGTGATTAGATTAGACTTCCATATGACCTAAAAATCTTCAGTCATGTATCTTGCCCTTGTATCCAAGTTCTGTGAGGAAGTTTCTTACATTAATTTTCCTACTTAGTGAACTTACCCTAAAATAGGAACGGTTTTCTTCAAGAGACACAGCTGTTTAAAAGCTACATATGATTTTCTCTTTAAAAACCAAAAGTAGCTATCAAATAATCTCTAAATATTTGATTAGCAGCAGCTTACAGACAGCAGAGTTCAAGATTTGAAGAAAGGTCAGTTTTTTTATATAAGGGCTTATGGAAATGACATACTGTGTCTGAAGCTCTGCTTAATCCAACTGTTTGTCTTGCCAAGCTAGTAAATAAATAGAGACAAAAGCCACTGTTGTGTATCAGTTAAAATGCTGCTTTAAAAGATAAAAAAGCATCTGGAAAACAGCCTTTAACTCCAATAAAATCTAATAATAGAATGTTCCATGATACAAGAGGGATGGTGTCAAATTAAATGTGTATCTTTTGCTAAAAAAAAACAATTAAAGAAATGAAAGATTGGGATGATGGCAGCTAGCAAATTAACAGAAAGGGCATTGTGTGGTAGCCAAGAAAATACTACAGTAGCAATGCTCAGTAAATCTATAAAATTACTTCAACTGCTGTCTTTCCTATTAAATAGAAATAAAATATGCTATGCTTTGTTTAATAAATTGTGCCATTGCTAGATAATCTCCCTCCCCATTAAACTGGTAAACTCATTGTCTCTGCATTTTTCTTGTGGATTTTGAATTTCCATATATCCATATGGCCCCTGTGTTAAAATGATATTGTCACAAAATCCTCATTTAATTTCTAGGGAATAATAGAGGATTTTGATGTGAAAAATAGAAACAGGCTCCCAGTTTTTCAAACATACAGACTACATATGAATTAATTTATTTAAGCAGTTGGTTGAATTTCTCAGCATTGCCAGCAGCTAGAATCCTGGTGGAGATTGTTGGGTTGCATAGATAAATTGAAACATTTTTAGAGTAAAGACTGAAAGAAATGGAGAGAGGTTACAAGCGTGGAAATTGCACATTACCAAAACAACCTGCTTTGTTTCAACATCAGTCTTTTGTTCATTCTTTCAGGAAATGAAAATATTATAGGTAGGTCCCAAATAAAACTTCACAGAATGAAACATTACCAGGAGCTGTGCAATCTAAAATACAATACTACTTTATAAAAAACCCCAAAACAACAATGCTGTAGGTTCTTAATTTGTCTACAGTATTCTCTTGAAAGCTTTGAGATTTATTTCCGTGTTGACAGATGCATTTTCCCCCCATACATTTATAACTGAAGGTATGATGACTTACACACACATAATACAAATTTGTCTAAGGAAACAGTAATTCTGCATGATTCTAAAAGGCTCATTGTGATAAGTTGCCTCTATATCTTGTGCAAGGAAAAAGAAAAAAGTGAATTGTGTTCTTCTAGCAGTATGAGTCTCCAGATTATCCTCTTTGTAACCCCATGGCTTCAGGAAGACAGAACCAACAGATGAATGTGATTATTTTTATCCTGTGCTTTTCTTTCTAAACACTTAACAAGTACCTTCCAGAGCAGCATAAAAGCTGTAACATCAGTACCCATCCATGGCATGGGCTCACTCACTGCTGCATGTGATTCTGTGAAGTGTTGCAGCAATTGAAGACACTCCACTGCTCAAAGTCAAAAGAATCTCAGTTAGAGGTTTGTTTGAATCACATGTTAATTTCTATGCATTTCAAGGTCTGTTCATTGCATGTATGGTTAGCTTTAAAATGGAACACAAGAATACTCAACCTCTACCTCAAAAAAGTACTGTTGTCACAGGAACTTCAAGGGGGAAAGGAGGGAAAAGGGAGCTTTGCTTGCTCCTGTAACATTTTTTACGGTATAAACTACACCTGAAAACCCTCTGCACCCTACATGATGCCTTAATGATGCCTTATGAACCTGCAACCAGACTAAGTTTATTCACTGGTCTGATTCTGTGACCCCAAGAAGGTAATGAACAAAATCTCCTATTAACATCCATGGGTATCAGAAAAGTTTAATGTACACTCTCATTGACTTAGGAATGAGCATAAAATTAGGCCTACTGGCAGTCTTGATGTACAGGTACCCTTAAATCAGGCTTAACTTTCAAAAACACCCAATTAAACAAAATGGAAAAATGAAGTTTAAAAAAAGTAATATCCAAAGGAAGCTCTTTACTAGGCTGAAACTTTTGGGCCCATTTAGATCAATTGTTGCATTACTTCTTTTCCTATGACCATTTATGCCAAAGGGCATAAGGGAAAGAAGAGAGACAAACCTTATTATTGATGATGGCTTCAGAATCATCAAAGACAAAATCTCCATCATAGCTGTTAGCAAAACAGAGGAAGGAAATTAATGCCACAACCATTTTAGCCCAGTATGATGGAAGGAGGAACCATGATACGTCATGGTCCAGATTAGGTTCCATTTGTGCCATTCTGTGAAATGCTGGTTCCAAGTTGGGAGCTTCAGCATTATGTTGGTTGAAAATCTGGAAGAAACACATACAAGTGCATGGTTACAGCTCTAATTCACTAAAAAAGAATTTTAAAGGAAAACTGGCTTGGGAGAGGAGATGAAGTTTCATATAACCTTACATTTTTTTTCTCAGTGAGTGCCTCTCATAGTTACTGGAACACACCTAAACATAATTTTGTACTTCAAATGAGGAAGTAAAGGCAGAATTTGTCTTGGTTGGAGCACAGAGATAAATACAAGAAATCCTTAGATGCTAAGGTAAAACTTTGGCACAGACAAATTCTAAAACCTAGAGCAAATCACTGTTTTTGTTTCTTACTGTGCTTTTCAAGCAATACAAACAGATGCATCAGAGGGACTGTGAAACATTTATAAAGCTCTGTAGAAAATGATAAACATTATAATTTCCTTCCACGTTTGAAAAGCAAACATTGTCAATTGCCAAAAGAGCTAAACTCCCTTCAGTTAATCAGATTAAAGGACCTAGTCTTACATACTCCCCCGTGCAAGGGATTCATACAAGCATCACAGATAGACATATGGAGGTATCAGTTAATGGACTAGGCCCTAAATCTCAACAATTCAAGCAATGAGACAGCAAGACCCATAGAACTGAGATGGGACTAGTGCTCCCGAGATCACTCAGCACTCCTCAAGTGCAGTTGAAGTTCCACTGCTGTATGGGCTCACGAGGTTGTTGACAGAGATTGAAGAAGAGCCTGCAATCCAAGCACACGCTGAGTGATACATCAGTGTGGAGGTAACTGAGGCTGGAGGTTTACACCCATGAGCCACCTTTACTCAGATGGGTCCCTCTGGATGCTCCAGAGCCAGCCTTCTGTCGGGACTTCTACTCTGCCTCCGCTTCTCGGGTGCTCAGGCACTACTGTGAGGGGTCTAATTATCAAGTGCTGGTATAAAGGGCAAGCAAAGGAAGCTATGAATGCAAAACTGCAGTAAAAGCCAGGCAGAATATGAATTTTTTATTTTGTAAGCCCAAAGAATGATAGGCACATATAGCAGCCTATCTGAAGTTTCTTCTTATTTATTTGCTTATTAAATCAACTGTTGCACTCCTGAAAACATTAAATTTAATACCTTCATACAGAAAAACAGAGAATCTAGAAAAATAGCACCAGTGCAGCCCTGCAAACATTGCATTTAATGTCTTTGCACGGTCTAGTAAAACAGCTCCAAGCATCTGGCTTCTGGAACAGAGCTGACCATTAGAGCTGCTGCAGCAATTGCTTTGCTTTTTGCAGCAGTACATTCGGGTCCCCGCATAGTCCCAATTCCTGCACACACACGTGCCCAGGGACAGGCAGTACACCCTGCCACACCGGTGCCCCTCCTCGCTCTGGAGACCATATGGCACGGCTCCCAAATTCAGGCAAGGTCAGTAACCTGGAGCTGTGCAACCTGAGAGGCTGGAGCGCCCTGGCTGAGGAAAGCAGCTGCTTTAAGAGCAAAACCTTTTCTCGAAGTAGTTCATCCCTGTGCTCGTAGTTTGACGGAAACAAAGAGAGAAAGCGTGGCTGTTAACTGCGGGGAGTGCACGGCGTTACTCCCAACAGCACGGATACAGCATCAACACGCACCACGCAATTAAAATATTTAATCTACTCAAAATATATTTCGCCCTGAAAGTTTCTCCCATTACGCTTGCTCTATTTATCCGGCGCTCAGCTACTGCCAGCCCTCTTCGCCGCGGTCCAGGAGGCCGGTCCATGGGGGCTCCTTCCCCGGCCAGCGCGGTGGCCGCACGGGCACCCACGAGGGACCGCCAGCCCCCCGGAGCGGCGCACACCCGCTGCCCGGGGCCGGGGGCCGCCTCCCCGTCGCCCTCTCCA
>VZRH01005651.1:1193505-1207708 GCA_013397555.1 Urocynchramus pylzowi | reverse complement strand
AGAGCCGCGAGCGCCGCGCCCCCCGCTCCTCTGGCAAAGGCGAGGTTCCTGCGGCGGCGGCGGGCGCGGAGCGAGGATCCCCCCGGGAAGAGGATGCAGAGGCAGTGGGGCGGTGGCGGAGATGGGTGTCGGGGTCTCGCCGCCTGGGACGGGTAGCGGGCTGAGCTGGCAGAGCGTTCCAGCCTCTCTGTAAGAGGCTCTCGTCCTGCTGGGGCTGTTGCGGATGCTCTCCGCAGGACAGGTACTGTAAGGAGAAAAAGGCTGGATCAGGTGCAGTTAAGTCCTACGTTTAAACATCACCGCGATTTCCTTCTAAGAAAGTGTGATTAGGCACTGAACTGGTAGCACCAAATGTTCGGCAGAAGCTTCTCTAAAAAGCCCCCATTAAAGCCTTAATATGCTGAAATTGGATGAGAACTCCTGGCTGTGTGCCAGGAAGTGGCATACAATTTGGAGTGGGATTTTTAAGATGTTTGCATTATCAAGCGTCAAATTAACAAGGTTATTTCATGTCTCCTTTGAGGCTTTAACTCTCGAGTGGAAGCACTGCTTTGGAAGGGCTTTGGTGGTTGCCACCCATAACTGTCTGCTGACACCTGCTTTGGAACATCTGCTCTGCAGCGGGGGCAGCTCAGCTGCGTGTGAGGCAGCAGCTGAGCCAGCACAATTGCCAGGCTCGTATATTATTCAGCTGTATATGTGGAGCTCCTGCTTTTAAGATGGAAGTCTGTAAGTTGTGCCTGTTAAACAGCTACCGCGAAGTGTCAGAGGTGCTTCTCGGTGGTGAAGCGGTGGAAAGCCGGCCGCCTGCTGTCATCGAGCACGCAGAGCTCTG
The DNA here is from genome assembly GCA_013397555.1 of Urocynchramus pylzowi. Classification (NCBI taxonomy): domain Eukaryota; kingdom Metazoa; phylum Chordata; class Aves; order Passeriformes; family Fringillidae; genus Urocynchramus; species Urocynchramus pylzowi. Next base: position 1,206,873 of record VZRH01005651.1, on the reverse strand, counting down.
TGAACTGATTGCAGACTTCTGGTCCCCGTGGTACAAGAGCTAAAATAGATACGCAAAGACCTGCAAACCACTAAATTGAGCCTCGTACTTTAAAATGGTCTTGTCTGTTCTGGCTTTGTCCCTGACTTAGTGATCTAAATGGGCACAATGAGGAAGATTTGTGTTTCATAATTTGCCATTGTGAAATGGTACAAGTGAAAGATGTCTTTATGACTTTTGGGTCATTTTGCCTTTTACCTTTACAAGGTAAAACATGAGATAATTGACAAAAGCGTGTTTTCTAGGTTTCTGCTTCTACAGCTCAAAGCATTGAGATTTATATCACTTCCTAAAAATAGCTGATTTGCCGTATTATTTCATGATTAGGAAGTGCTGGTTGATGTTTCCTGATGTTTCCTTACTGTTTCAGCTTCCACCCCCCAAACTACCACACATATGTGTTATCAAGTCAAATTCTTCTCAACAAGAATTCTCAAATTGAACAATCTTCCTGAGATTACAATATGTATAGACTTTTTGATTAGTGTTTGCTCATGGAAGGGCCCTGACTCAGAAGAGAGGGGCCCAATTTAGAAAAAAATTCCTTAGTTAGAAAAGGCAGTGTATCATGTATTTAATCTTATCTTCTCTAACTTCTAATGAAGTAAATGAAATTTCAGTTCATGCTTAAGTTTGCCCATATGTAAGAATTTATTTTAATTTAAGCATATGTAAATATATGTAAGGTTCTGTGAATCAGGGTTGAGATTTGCTTCACCAGACTCACTGTGACTATTGCCAGACTTGTACTATTTGACTCTCTTTCACATTTCTGTGTTTTGTTCCGTAGCTAGTTTGACTGTATCACATTTGCTGATGTATTTATTTCTACTAATGGCCCATTCAAATCACATACTCTTCTTAGTAGCTCCTTTGCTCACATTTCTTGGACGTCTGCGCATCCTTGTTGTGTGCTTTATTACTGGAATTTCATTTGTTCAGTGTGTCTGCTGGTATCATCAGTTCTGGCCAAATATATACATTTCCACACAGCCAGATGCACAGATGGTATAAATCACCTCATCACCACTTATGTCAATACAATAATAGTGATTAACATTTCTGTGTGAACTAGTTAACACAGGCAGAAGGCTCTGCTTCCCATTATTTTCCATTTAGAAATAACCTTTTTTTTTTCTTAGGGTTTTATTATTTTGCTTTTTATAATATGGCAGCTTTTATGATGACCTTCTGTTCTGCTTTAATTAACATGAAGAACTGCAGAGCAAATACCTGTTCTGGAGAGTTCCCTAGTTCCCTCAAAATCTGATTTACATCAGCTACAGTTGCATAATTTATCTTCAGTCTGCTTCTTTGGAAGGTTATTATAGCATTTCAATTTCAAGCAGTTCCTAAATACAACACTGTTTTTTTTTTTTTTGATCTGCAGTTTCTGGGAGGGTTGTGTGTATGAAGTGAGTATCTCCTCGCTCTGTAGTTTTCTCAGCATGCTAAATTGATCTGCCTAAGTGGCTATTGCATCCTTTTTTTTAGCAGCCTGCCATTGCAGATCTGCACAAAGGCCAGCCTTGCTCTTGTAAGAAAGGAGTGTGCAAAACCGTCGTATTTCAAGGGATCAACACTTGACAGTGTCACAGTGGCTTTGCAGACAAGGGAATAAAATGTCAGGGGCTGTGGTAATGCAGAATTCAACCAAAACAGTTCAGAAGCATAAAAAGGCTGTCAGTTGCTACCACAGTTGTTTTTGGAACAGCTGTGTCTTCTCCATCTCCATTGATGGATTTTGCCATTGTAAATGTGGCCGTGACCATTGAGAGCCACTGCTTGTGCCTGTAGGTAACCAGCTGGTCCCTACCTGTTCCACGGTTGGGGCATGCACAGGCATTTTATATGCAAATATTTTCATAAAGAATAGGCATATTTTCTCTACGTTTGTTAATAGTATTTCGATGGTCTCTTCGTCTAGACAGCTGGTGTCCCAATTAATTACACTGGATGAGGCATTTTAGGTAGCAGGTTTTAGGCAGCTTGTTTTGTATGCCATGTATTGTACGTGTGTGTGTGTGTCTGTAAGTACACACACGTGTGTAGAGACAGGCTGGTCCTATGCCTGGTGCAGTTGCAATGTCGATCAACTGTAAGTCATAAACACAAAATAGAAATGGAGCAGAAGTTAAACGAGATTGTTGCAAGAGGAGTGCAATGAATGAAGTCTTGTTTCCTGTTTTTTCTGTGCCTTATCTTCCTACACCTCCTTGCTTTACTAACTTTGGTTCCCCTCATGACCCATGTAAGTCATCCTCATTAAGATCCCTCAGTACTCCTCACTTTGCTTTTTGCCTTGCCACCTGTTCCAGGTTCACTTTATTCTGTGAGTGACCAGAGCTAAGAGTGTGGTTGCTGGTGAGCAGCCTGCCCAGACTCCCTGGCCAGGCAGTCACCAGGCAGAATTGGTGACAGCTGGGTCTCTCTGTGAAAGTGTCTATCGGGCTGCTGCCATTTCCACAGCCATTATGGGCTTTTTTGTGAAACACACAGGAACTGAACATGCTTGTGGCTCCTGTACTTCGATAACTCTGGATTTAATTGGACAGAAGTTAATAGAAGAGGATTGACAGAAAGACCCTACAACTCTAATTTTCTTTCTAATTGAGGCTTCCAGTGAAGTACTGAATCCTTTAGCCGAGCTGCTGTAGACATATCCCTGCTCTCTGGTTGAGAATGAGCAGGTCCATTGAAGACTTGTTGCTACTATGTTTTGCTGCTACAAAAATGTTTAGAGTTGAAGGATTATGGTTCACAGTCTTAAATTGTGTTAAAAATATGTACTTAATCACACATTCTCCTTCCCCTAAATAAGTAGATAAGAAATATATTTTTAGAACAGTTAATTCTGAATGTGAGAATTATGGTCTGTGGGATGTGTTCTATTCAATAAAAAATGAAAATGTAGTCGGTCGAAGACTTGTGGATAACAAAGATTCCACTATTCTGTTGTTCTCTGAACCATAAGAATACTCATCACTGCTTCTCATTGTGGTACTTTAGACTAAGTACAAGCTATACTTCAGCTTTTATGGGAAAAATGAAGAACTGTCTATCAACAATCAACCTAAACCTTTCAAGGAAAGCACCAATGTAGTCATGCCAGCTTGTTACAAATTCACCATTAATACTGAACTACTTCACTCTGTGCATCTGCCTAGCTTTTTGTTAGAGAAAATACACCTCTCTTTGCCAGACATTGAAATTAAAATAACTATCTGTTCTTGACACAAAGAAGCAGAAGATACAAAAAAGAAAATTTAAATGGAAAGTGGAACTCTTAAATCATTTTCAAAGGTTCTCAAATTTCCTTCCTAAAATTATTTCAAGCTGTATGAGGAAAAGATTGGAGACACAGTCTGAATGATTGCATGTGCTAACATTATGATTTAAGAATGTTTCCTAGTTTTACATTTTAAAATTGTATTGTCCTAATCAAGAGGCTGTACAAGCCTCTCTGCTGTCAGAATCAATTTGTAATTCATGACTTTTTGTCCTCCAGTTTAACAGTGTTTAAACTACACACACAAATATAAATAAAAATAGGCACTTTTAAAGACTGCTGTATCTGTCTTAAAGTTAAATTGATTAGAATTTTAATGTACACTTTATAAAATTGCATTGGGCCATACACTAAAAGATTAGGGAAATTATAATCTACTGCAAAAACCTTCCAGCATCTAAAGAAGTTTCTCTTGACAAGCATTCAAAACCCTGGTCAGAGCACCAGAAAAATTATTTGCCTTTCCTTGTATTACCTAATGTTAGCACATTGGACCTTCATTTTGAACTCACTTAATAATTTGCCTAAATAAAATATAGTGCTGAATGTGGTAAATCAGTCAGAAGAAGTAATTTTATTCTGCGTAGTATGAAATTATGATGATGTGAAGTAGAAGAAAGAATGAATTGGGGCCTCTACCTTTTCCTGCTATTTTTAACTTTTTAACCAAGAGTCTAATCTTTTATTTCATTTCCACACACCAGCTTACCTAACAATGGGTTCCATGAAATCCTGAAAGTTCGTCTGCACGTGAAGAACTCCATGACTGAGGCCTCTATTTAAAAAGTTAGAGGGGAAAAAAGGATTTTGATCTCTAAAAGTGAGAACTCTAGGGAAATACATACAATGAAATACTATAACACAATGAAAAAAAAAGAGAAGGTAATGGTGTATGATTTATGTGAATCCAGTTTATAACTCCTAAGTAGAAATCCTTAGTGAAAGATCTTAAAACTGCATCTGTGTTTGAGGTACAGCTGAAGAGCAGCGTGATCCAACAGGCAACCATTAGACACCATCAGACAGCAGGCCAGGATATCAGAGTAACACTGGCATAAACCACAGAAATGATTTTTAACTTTTATTGTTGCTTTTATTTGTGAAATTAAATTGTTATTCTTACTGAAATAATTTAGTTTTGTATAATTGTGGCTATGCATGAGATCATACAGTAATGCTTGCATTTTTAGTGTCTACCCAAGAAAGCACTGAGATATTTAAGACCTATGAGTTACTGTAGAATGTAGTTAGAGTGGCTGCTTTTAGATAATTTCCAGCTGTGATTTGTAAATAACATTTTTCTTTCTTTCCCTTCTTGCTCACTGGTAATTATGGCTATATAACAAATTTAAGAAGGAACAGTTTATCTATATGCATACAATCTATCATTGTTTTCATCTAGAGTGCTTGGCAAAGGAAAGCATCTTGCTTTAGAGGTGGAAAACCTGAAGAATACCGATATAAAGTTGCTTATCTGTGATTGACAGTAATTCAACAGCAAGAACAAGAAACAGAACCCAGCAGAGCTAGTTATAATATAATGTTTTCCTTCTGGTGAGGAATTCTGAGGTTTCACAAAAACAAGCTGAGCTAGAAGGATGTTAAAACCCCAGCAGTTTCAGAGGAAAACTGCACGCTTCTTCTTCCACCCATCCAAGAGAGCTCCATCTTAGGAGAAATGGGACTGAGGTTTTCAACTACCCAATTATTTTCTAGAGACTTATTGTTGATGGAAAGTGGATTTGATAGGAAACCCTTGAGCAGGCTGCCATGCACTGAATTCTGCACCTCTCTCTCTGACCCTCTAAGAGGGGATAAAAAGGATCGTTCTTTTCTCTCTCCCCACCCTGACTTCACTTTTGTGCCTCCCAGCCTTGAATATTTTTGCCTGTTATTTTGACTGTCTCCTGTGAGGAAATTATTCAGAAAGATTTCACAACCAGCTTTGTAAGCCTGTGTATGTAGCTTGTAAAAGAGACCCTTTTTCATTAGTTTGCCTGAACAACACGTGGTCTGTTGAGCACCTGGCTTTCTACTCAGCCTGTAACACTTTTTCTTGTTCTTCTGGCTCCTACTGAATTGCAATTATTCTTCTTCCCCCTCCCCCATTTAACTAAGGCCCGTGGGTGAGACTCCCATAGTGATAGATATTACAAAAAAACATAGCAGAATTCCTGCCCCAAAGAGATAATTTGTGCCCCAGAATTTTGCAATGTTTAAATGGGTAGAGCAGCATTTACCTAATAACATTTAGTAGGTTTGGTAAGGAGTAAGGCAGGGCCATTCTTCTATTGGTGGTGTTCTTTTGCATAGACAGAGGCAAACTATTGATGTGCTCTTCTGTTCTGATACTGCTATAGAGCTCATTAAATCCCCTTTTTGCAAGGAAGGCCTGAGGCTTATTAATTACTCTGATTTTCCATATATAAAATGGGAAGAATGCTACTAATCTGTTGACAAGTCTGCATGAAGCTGTCCAACTGTGAAATAATGTTGAAAATTTCATTTTCTCAGAGATACTGTCATCTTCTTTTGTTTTTTTTTCCCTAAATGAGTTAGTAAAGCACTTCTCATTGCCATGGAGACTAATATTTTATTGCAAAAATTGTAATTGCAAGCAAGTTTCAAGGTTGCAAGCAGATTTTCCAGAAATCAGGTCAATTGATGAAGTACCTGCACTCAGTGTTGGCTGCTGCAGTGCACATCACTTTCATTCTGAGTCTTATTTACATTCCAAGCCTCAGGGCTCGGCTGCCAGCAAATCAATCGTGGAATTGTTGGGCTGTGATATATTCTGCAATAGGATAATAAAGGAGAAATAACTTCACTGAAGGGTAAACTTGCTTGCATTTACCCCAGGGTATGTCAGAGTAGCAATGTGTGTGTGTGGCAGTGCCTGCAAAAGAGTTGATGCCCTACAAGAACATATATGGGTTGGCTTACCCCTAGTAGGTTGTTGTAACCACAGCAAAAGATAGATGGCTCAGTGCATGACAAATCAAGGCCTGGCTAATTATAAACATCTCTTGCAATTATTAGTTTGATTTACTAAGAAAGAAAATCCTTACTGGCTATTTTCTCACTATTTTTTAACAAGAGTCAAAAAGGAGAAGAAATACCTCCAGTCTGCAAACTGAAAGTAAAAATACCAACCTCAATGCTCTCCAGTCCCACTCCTTGAGGCAAATATATGGAGAGCTTTCAGCAAGTCTGTCTCTTTGAACTTTGTGTAGAAACCTTCAGGCAGAATCCAAAGACATAAGAGATTTCTTGACCGCATCTTGATGGAAGAACATTTCTACTCGTGTTTCTTACTCTTGTATTTATTCCCTTCCAAGTGAGTCAGAAGTATCAAGAAATTGTTCCACAGAGGCAGTGGCCTGTGGAACATGATCAAACCCAGGCTAGGCATTAGTTATTTTTATGAAAATGTTATTTTCATAAAATGCATATTTTTTTATTAATAACATTAGTTATTTTTATGAAAATAACTGGCTTTAAAGTTAGCTTTAAAGAACCCTTAGCTTTAAAGAACCCTTAGCAACCCACATGCATTTGCAGCACTTACAGTTTTTGTCAGCATCTGTTTGAGGACCCAGTTCTGAAAAGTGCCAAGTATTCCTAACATGTGTGTGTTGACTTCAGTGGCAATAGTTGTGTGAAAGGATCAACACTTGGGGGGGAAGGCTGGAGCCAGGCAGAGCTACAGCCCTAGCTGGTACGTACAGACGTTCACATTAGCTTTTAAGGCTTCCTTTTCCAATCACATTCAGTTTGAAAACCATTTTGCAAGATATCAGAGATATCAGCTGCCTCTGAGCAAGTTTGCTGTCTTCAGGATCAAGTCCTGGTAATGCCATGTCCCTCACCTCAAATGCCAACACTTGTGTGCTGCACAAATTTTGTCTTGCACTGCCTGTACTCTCTTGCCTAAATTATCCCTTGATACAACACTACAGGGAGCTGTCAGCAAACACGGTTGTGTAGGTTTATCAAACAACCATTCATGAAGGACCAAATTAATCCAAAAGGAGAAATCTTCTGTTCCTACAAGGCTACTATGGTGCCCACTAACAGCAGAACTAAATGCAAAGTTTAATACTAGACCACTAACCTGATTAGATGTAAAATAATAAAACCAGTGTTTAACTGTATTACTACTCTTAAATTCTGGATATCATGAGAACTGGTACTGGAACTCCATATTCTGAAAATGTATTATAAAATACTTTATTTGTGCATTTTTTTTAGCATATCACGTTCTCTGAAACACTGGGCAGTACTCAAGAAATGGTGCACTGATACATGAAGAGGAATTTTATCTCCTCTATTTAGTGGAATGAGAGAGAAGGGAAAAATAGAAGAAGGAGAAAAATTTAAGACCCAAGGCAATAATTATAGCAGGCAATAATTCCAATTATGTTGTCCCAGAAAGTTCTATAACATGAATTTTTAAACATTTGCTTTCATGCAGTTGTGTTCCCTTAAATATGTGGCAAAAGATTAATATCTCTTGACTGCAATAACAACAAAATTTTTTTTGCAACTGACTTGTGCTCATGTTGTTGATTTTATTATTCCCTCAGGAGCCATTATTTTGTGTTTAGCTTCACCAAGTCTCATTCTGAAATGGTGCACCATGATCTGTATCACATCCTTTAAGTAGTATGGTAGAGGTGGTTCAAAAATTTTAGGATTTCTCTTAAGTATTAATCCATTTTGGAAATAAAAAAAAAAACCACAAAATTTTGAGAAATATTTTCTAAAATATTTTTAAAAGGCTGCAGTCTTCTTTGGAATGGTATAAAAAATATTTATTGAGATTTTATAGGGTCCAAATATAGTGATCTACTCATCTCAGTTCCTGCCCATGCTGTTGTACACTCAATAGTTTTGGAAAAGGGATTTCAGCTTCTTGAGTAGTGAAGCTTCTGGCACCATTCATGTGCACTACCTTCACACATCATTGCTTCCACCTTAAAGCTGAGAGATGAGCAATAACCTTGCCAATTTCAGCCTGATTTTTATCAGTTCAGGACTGGCCTTTCCCACTTAAGATTGTCCAATGAGAAAATGAAAAGGAACATGTGGGGAAGGGAGGAGTTTTTTTCTAATGGCTAAATTTCCTCTTGCTCTAAATTCCTTTGTGTGGCTTCACCGGTTACCAGTAGAGATTAATAAGATTAACCTTATTAAGCTACTGTAAATTCCTGGCACAAACTGAAAACTAATTTTCTGAATCCCATGCAAATAACATAGCTCTAGGCCATGTATTTTTATTTCCACCTTTATTTCTTTTATTTTGCTGTTGAAGGTATATTGAGATCTCACATTAAGCCATCTGTCAAATTCAAAAGGTGTTTCTCATAACAAAGGATATTGTCTGTGTCACATCTAAATAATATTTTTTATCTTTTAGCTTAAGTTATGTAACTACCTAAATAAACCAGCGACCATATAAAGTGTTCTTGAATATGTCTTATACTTCTTTCTCTCATAAGCAGCAAAGAAAACAAGCACATATGATTATTATTATTATGAACATTATTCTAACTCTTTAAACACAGAAGAAGCACTAACAGTTTGTTAGAAAAACAGCTACTTGAGGACCTGCTTTCTACAGGTAAATCTAGATCTTGTAGGCATCTAGATTTACCTGTAGAACTATGGTCATTCTAGGCTATTCCCAAGGGGACACTGCTGTCACTTCAGTGCAAGTTTTGGCTCAGGGGACATCTAGTACATCAAAACCACAAACTGTATCCTGGGCTGCATGAAAAGGATTTTGACCAGTAGGTCAAGGAAGGTGATTCCCTCTATTCCACTCTCATAAGACCCACCTGGAGTGCTGTGTCTAGGTCTGAGGCCCCCAAGATAAGGAGGATGTGGACCTTTTGGAGTCCAGGGGAGAGCCATGAGGATGGGAAGGGGGCTGGAGCACCTCTCCTTTGAAGGCAGGCTGAGAGAGTTGGGTTTCCTCAGCTGGCAGAAAGGCTCCAGGAAGACCTTAGAACAGCCTTCCAGTACCTAAAGGGGGCTGACAAGAGAGCTGGAGAGGGACCTCTTGTGAGAGAATGGAGTGAGAGGACAAGGGTCAATGGTGTAAAACTGGAAGAAGGTAGGTTTAAATTGGTATTAGGAAGAATTTCTTCAGTATAAGAGAGGTGAGGCACCAGAGCAGTTTCATAGGGGACCTCTGTCTGCTCCATTCCTGGAAGTCTAGACCAGGTTGCATGGGGTTTTAACCTGGTCTTGTGGAAGGTGTCCCTGCCCATGGGGTTGAAACTAGATGGTCTTTAAGTATCTTCCAACTCAAACCATTCTATGATTCTATGATTTTATGATTCTATGAAAAATGCCTGCTTTAGATGTGTACACCAGCTTCATTTTGGTTGTTGACAATTCTCAAGATTCAAGATGAAACAAGATACCTGTCTTCCAAGGTTTTGGAAGAAGGGAATATTGTTTTGCCTGTTGAAACTGTAGCAAATCGTGAATTACTGGTTTTTAAACATGAGAAAATGTACTCATTGTAAATTCATTCAGTATTGTTTTACCAGTAATAAGTAAGTCATATGTAAGCAAGAAAAGAGTTCTCATAAGGTCCCAGAGTCCATTTAAGCTGGTGATGGTGTGTACTCACTGGAGAAAGACTGTCAAGGTCCACTAGAGGACTTGAGGAAATTCTTATCACTGTGAATAAGAATGGATAAGGAATCATCAGTAAGTCACAACAGGTGAAGTACAGGAAAATAAATGTATGTGTGTAAACATAGGTATACATAGACTTATACAGACACACATCTATATCTGTCTGTCTATCTATCTATCTGTCTATCTATCTATCTATCTATCTATCTATCTATCTATGTAACTGTAATGACTGCTGAAAATAGCTCTGGAAACATGCTTGGAAGGGAATAAGAGCAGCTTTTAAACTATCTCCTTAAAACTTCATTGTTATTTTGGAGCATTCGCCAGACTGCTGTTCTTTTCTGTTGTACACTGCAGTTTTTTGTGACTTTGGCAGTAGAGGTTTTAAGCTTCTTCATTGCAACAGAGTGGAAGTTTTGTGCCTCCCAAACCTCAATGTCTATTACACAAGTGACTGTGATTTCAGAGGATTGAATTTGTATTGGTAGAACCAGCTGAAAAATGCTTGTTAGTGTAACAGGAGGTTGGGACTGTGGTTGGACAACACAACAAAACACTTTTTTGAACAGTAAGTGCATTCTTAAGACTACATCTGTATTTCCTCTTGTTAAGCTTTCAGTTTAGTGGGTAGTGGGAGTCTGAAGGGCTGGAGGGGAACTTATACACAAGTGTATGTATGAAAAGTCAGATAATAATTTTAACTGACTGAGGTCAGAAGTAAATTTCAGTAAGTCATCTTGACTTGGTTTCTCTTTGTACACATTTGGTCCATATTCAGTGGACCTGAATAGTTAGGTGCATAGTCAGTATGTTCTGTTATAAAAGGCAAAGTTGAAGCAAGTCAAGGCTCCATTTGAAAACAGTCATACATTCCTAAGGGCTTTCAGAGGTTTTCAAAGACATCTTTGATGAACTGAATACAGAGCAAAGACTTGCCATGTTTTACTTTTAGCTGTATTCTTATGACAAAAATATATAGCAGATAAACCAGATATAGTAATTATTGAACCAGCTGGCAGAGAAGCTAATTTTGACAAACACATTTAAGTACGGTACATATGCAAAGTATTTCTGTGCTCTCTCCAAAAGATAACCCAGTAATTTTTAGGGATAAACAAAATGTCTAACCACCCACTAGATGGTGGCAAGGAGCACAGTTAGGTCAAATTGTATGTACAGCAGTGTATGAAGTTTCTTCTCGGTAGCAGAATCAGATTAATTGACCACCAGATTCTCCCCCATAAGTAGACATTCAAGCCAATCCTGCTGAATAGTAGGAAAGTCTTTGTAATGGTGGTCTGGGACAATAGATTTTCCCAGTTAACCATGCTGTAGAGCAGCAAGAAAAAGAATAGGTGGTGTATGTGTGGGTGTGGGGTGCTAAATGGTACAAACAGTTCTACTGTTGAGATAACTCCAGCAACAGAATTGTTTCCCAGAGGTAGCTGTTTCATAGAGCTCCAAAAGTGGACTGATATGTTCAGAAAAACAAAAGAGAAGTGACAGCAAATGTTTTTTTCCCTATGACAGAATAGTGATCCTGGTGAGTTAGAATATCAAAACAAAGGCTATGTGACAGCTGAGGGGCCTGCCTGTGTTTTCCCTGTCTCTGATCTGTGCTGCATCTCATTAGTTCCCTTCAGCAGTGGGAGGTAAGGGCCCTCACAGGCACACAGTCAGAAGCAGCAGCAGCCAGTCCAAACAAACTCTTTCATGGTATATCTAGAACACCACCTTCCTCATTTGTTGCCACAGGGGCGGTGAAGTTAAGGGAAGTAGTAAGCAGGAAGGAGTCAGTACCTGACTCTGGAGAGGTGAAGTTGAGCACAGAAGGCACCTTTACTATCTGCATGCCTTGTTATAAAAATGAGATAGCTCCCACAGAAGAATTCCTATGTTCCCAAGAGCTAGTTTGTGTACCTTGCTGCCAGACGTGATTGTTTGGGAACACAGCTGTGGAACTGCTAAGGGATCAGCAGAATTCAACACCAGAATTTTGCTTGCACTGCTAAATTGAGTAGGAGTACCCTCCCCTGATCCTGCCCCACATGGTATGTGGGTCAAAAATAACAAAACAGCATAACAAAGCTGCCTGAGAGTCAGAGTATGTGCTACTGCGTTTGGTGAGTATTGGCTGCTGCAGAGGCTGAATATAAGCCAAGTCAGCCTCACACAGTTGAAGGGGAAGGATGTGCATTGGTGGAAGTTTTTTTTTTTTCCTATAGTCTACAGGAAGAATAAAATGCATGATAGATGAATATAAGAAAATATATTGTGCATGAAAGTACTTAACCCTAAACCAAATGTTTGCTCAAGTTTCCCAGATTTTGGTTCAGTAGAAATGACCACAGTAAACTTTATAGACATGCAAAATTTCCTCATCACTCCAAGACGTGTGGAAAAGCAAGCTGTCTGAGAATGTCACTTTCTCACTACCAAGTGATTAATTGAATAAGTGAGTTTAACAATGAAAGAAGAGGAAGCACATTGAACAGAGTAAAAGCAGCAGGCAGGTTGTAGCAAAACAGGGGAGGATTCTTTTGATTCCACTTTAGGTATCTACAGTGCAGCCTGAGTCCTCATCTCTCCAGTGAGTGACTAATAAAAAAGCTGGGTACTACTTTCCTACCATCAGCATATTTTGGCAAGAGTGGAGCTGAGTATGACTTCACCACTTACCCAATTATAGGGTGCTGAGTAGAGCACTGTACTGCCCATGTTGCAAGCTGCATCTTTACTCTGGATGATTGCCATGTAACATTGTGCATCCTGACCTTCTTGCTAGAGTAGCAATCCCATATTTACCCCAGATTTACAGAATGGCTCTTTTTTTTTTTACACAATAGCTGCTGTAAACTTTGTCTGCTGCAGTCGGTCTGCTTAGTGATTTCTTCCCTTTAAATACCTTGCTAAACCATAGATGCTAAAAGAGTGCCCATCTTCTGTTACAGGCCTTATAGCACCAAGCTTAGCCAGAAATAACCTAGTTTGATTGAAAAAACATCCTATTTTACTTTATATAGTTTTTAAACCACCAGTGATGCACAGGGAAAGCAAATAAAAGGCTCTATAGATTGTCTGTCTGTATGTTCAAAGCTCTTGTGATGTTTTCTCCTAGCACACAATTCAAGCACATTAAGAAAGGCTGACACTTGCAGTCACAGATAATTAGATCAAACAAAAACAACTATAGGATGATGAAGAATGAATCAGGAAGGTCTCTGCTTCAATCGCAAAGGCTGGTTAAAGTCACAAAGGCTATAAATAGCCCTCAATTCCACTCTGCATTGGCAGCAATCTAGAAAATGTTGCCCTGGCCCTTTATCATGTGCTAAATTAAGATTAAGACACCTCAGATCTCTCTCTCTCTCTCTCAAAAAAAAAAA